>JAJOZX010001188.1:667500-710000 GCA_023014485.1 Bathynomus jamesi | reverse complement strand
TATAATTTTTATGTTTCAGGTTGTACGGATAATCAATTCACGTGTTCCAGTGGAATGTGCATTGACCTGACATCAAGATGCGACACTCTAATCGACTGTTTTGATGCCAGTGATGAGCAAAACTGCAAAAGTATATATATATATATATATATATATATATATATATATATATATATATTACAGCCCTAGCTTCGAGATTCGATTTGATTTCGAATCGGGAGAGAGGATTCGATTTGATTCGTTAGCTTGGGCTCTGATTCGATAGTTTCGAATCATTACTAATCATGTTAAAATACACTTTTTGTAAAAAAAAAAAATATTTATTTAGAATTTAGCTTTTAATTTAGTCTATATACTGAAACTTATTTCCGTTCAAGAACACTTTTGTACGCTTTTGTACCATTCTTTTTCACATGTTCAATACATAATGTTTTTCGTCATAAGCAAGATTTACGTCGTGTTTGTTCTCAGGAAAATAACTCGTATAATTAGCTATGTCTAATATTGTTTTGAAGAACACTTTCGTAAATAAACACTTTTCCTTTTACTTAGATTATAATTCAGTCTATATACTGAAACCAATCTCTCGCGCAATAATACTTTTATCATACTTTAATACCATTGTTCCTCCTCATCATCAAATACTTAAAACATTTTTTTTAGAAGGATTTACTTTGTCCTTTGTTCTCAGGAAGATTTAATTAATTTTAGGCTTATTACTAATTGTGTGTAGAAACACTCTAAATAAAGAAACCATTTTCTGTTTAATTTAAAACTTAATTCAGTATATACACGCCCTATAATCTATATGTGTACAGTTGATTCGATTGGATTTGAATTGTTTGAGATGATTTAATTCGAGATTCGATTCGAAAAAAAAATTGTGATTCGCAGGGCCCTAATATATATATATATATATATATATATATATATATATATATATATTATATATATATGATGAATAAAACCACGAAGGGAAAAGAAACACAAAGGGGTGCTCAAGCGCTTTCGTCTAATGACATCCTCAGGACACTTGAGCACCCCTTTGTGTTTCTTTTCCCTTCGTGGTTTTATTCATCATAAATTTTTTTCACGTGTCACTTTCGTGAAATAATTTTTCATATATATATATAATATTCTTTCCTACCTATTCTTATAATGGTTTTAAACGACGGGTCAGGACTGACCCGCGGTCGACCGCTTTGCACCATCCCGCCTCATTTGCTGGTTTGGTAAAGGAGGGAATTGGTTTCCGCTCTTCTCCTGCCATCGTAGCCAGCCACGCATGGCTGTCAGGGACGTTTGCGCAAGAACCTAGCCATCTGGTTCTTGAAATTATTTAGACTGGTGTGCTGGAGGTTCCTCAATTCTTTGGCAGGACGTTAAAAAGTTTCGGGCCTCGTATTCTGAGGGTATTTCTATCCTCATTTTCATGGGACCCTGTCCCACTGCATCCATGACAGTAAAGGATCTATCTACCTCTTCTCTCATTCCAGTGTGTTTCTATTTCACTTTTAAGGTTAGGGGCATAACCCTTGATTATTTTTCTTAGGTGTATTATTGTGTTCCACTCGCGTCTTCTTTCCGGGGTAAAGTTTCAAGGATTGTAGTCAGACCAGTAGTCTTCATCTTTCGTTTCCCTATCTTATATGTAAACTTCCGTTGTATGGCTTCGATATCTGCAAACTCTCGTTTTTTGTATAGGCTTGTGAGTACTGAGCAGTACTTAATTATTGGTAAGACCAGACTCTTCCATAATTTTAGCATAATGTTTCGTTTTCTGCTGTGGAAGCTCCGCCCACCCCCCTCCCCGATAATTTCCATTATTTTTTTAGCTGTTGTGATTTAATAATATAGTTCTCTACATTTCTTACATTAACAATATATATATATATATATATATATATACGGCCTTCCGAAGCAAAAGTAGCACAAGCGCCATTTTTTTTTCGTCAGAAAACGCGTTAAAAGTTATGCGACCACCTTCGGACAGAGATAACGCATTATTTTTCGCGTGACTTTCGACTGCACGAACATTGGCGTTTCTGCAATTCATCCATTACCATAAAATAGTATACGGTCTAAAGAACCTCTCAGTGGATATAACTCATTTTTGCCCCGGATGGCGCTTGTGCTACTTTTGCTTCGGAAGACCTCATATATATATATATATATATATATATATATATATATCGTAAAGAACGACGCTTGTATAGGAGACATTCCGCGCAAGACGAGAGAGAGAGAACGAAACAAATGAAAAAGAGGTAACCACCCGGGAAACGAACCCGGGATCTTCCGATTGCCGGTCAGATGCGATACCATTACACCATGGGCCTCACTCTTCCAAATGCCGTAATTCTTCTACATACTCGCAGACACCAATGCCCCAAGGGGGCACCTCCCGCATGCCGTAACATTATATACATTCAACTGCAAAGAACACGCAGTATAAATAACGTAAAGAACGACGTTTGTATAAGACATTCCGCGCAAGACGAGAGAGAGAGAACGAAACAAATGAAAAATGAGGTAACCACGGCATTTGGAAGAGTGAGGCCCATGGTGTAATGGTATCGCATCTGACCGGCAATCGGAAGATCCCGGGTTCGTTTCCCGGGTGGTTACCTCATTTTTCATTTGTTTCGTTCTCTCTCTCTCTCGTCTTGCGCGGAATGTCTCCTATACAAGCGTCGTTCTTTACGTTATTTATACTGCGTGTTCTTTGCAGTTGAATATATATATATATATATATATAATTTATATCGCAAGTTCTTTATATTGGTAAAAGCATATACAGCAATACCAAAACTAAGCACTTTGATATTTAGATTTTCCCATCTACTTTGTCATCAAAAGTATGAAAGTAGTTTGTATATTTGTCTTGTTTTTCAGGTTTCAGACCACCTACACCTTGCACAAGTAGACAGTTCACATGCGCTTCTGATAAATCTTGTATTCGACTTCGGCAAAGATGTGATCAAGTTACTGATTGTCCAGACGAAAGTGATGAGATAGACTGCAACAGAGGTTAACTCCGAGTTTTACCTACAAATTTCACGTTAACTCTTTTATTTGTCGTCTTATTGCCATAAATGTTCGTTTCAGAAGAGAATGTCTTG
Source organism: Bathynomus jamesi (assembly GCA_023014485.1). Lineage (NCBI taxonomy): Eukaryota > Metazoa > Arthropoda > Malacostraca > Isopoda > Cirolanidae > Bathynomus > Bathynomus jamesi. Next base: position 706,878 of record JAJOZX010001188.1, on the reverse strand, counting down.
TAAATCTTTCAGTTCCTTGTGATTCAAATGAGTTTCGGTGCAAGACCAGCGGAAATTGCCTTTTGAAGCAATGGATTTGTGACGGTTATGAAGATTGTTTTGATGGAAGCGACGAAGAGGATTGTGAAGGTATTTTGCAAATAAAATGACAAGGTTCTCAAAGAAGTTGATATCAATACAGCATGGAATGTATTTTCGGGGCGGATGCTATTCCTTTTTTCAGTATTCTGAGTGATATTTCTATAGTTTTGTATCTCCATCCGTTAAATAGATGTAAAAATACAATTAAGAGTTTTAGACCAACTCTGTAAGAGTTTAACATATAAATTCGTACATATAATTGAGGTTCTTTAAATAAAAACTAAAGTAAATACAATATATATTTGGTGCGAATGAAGAGGTATGAAAGGAATGATCAATTTATAAGGCAAGTGGGACAGGAAGCGAGGAAGAACGATTAGAAAAGGGTAAAAATAAAGGATTAAGAAAGACTGAAGACTGGACTGACCATTTTCCTTTTATCCCCTTCATTCGCACCTGATGAAGACCTGAGTAATGAGTATAAACCGAGCGTTTGTGTTTCAGATAAATTAATTTCTTAATATTTTTTTAGTCTTTTAATTCAACTTGTGTTCACGCAATTTATATTTGTTTTCATGAAAGTTAAAAAGTTATGAAGAAATTTGAATCTGATCTTAAGAGAGTATGAATGCTATTGTTCTTCAGTATTTTTTATTCTTCTTCTGATAATTTTTACTTTCAATTAGAAGTTTGTAAATTAAACAAAATAATGTACAAACGAATTAAGTCTGGAGTTTAAGAATTATAAACATAAAAAATGGAGATACATAACATAAGCGAAAACCGTAACAAACTTAGAAACAAGCATCCCTCCTATAGAGTGGTGAGGAATGGTAACTTTACTTTCTCGTGTGCCGGGCAGGAATACTGTTGGATTGTGGTTACTCGCAATTTCAAAGCATACATAGTATAAATTTGGTTTCACATTATAAATATTAATATGCTTCAAAATCTATTTTGAGGTTCTCCAAAATCAATAAGAAGTTCTTTAGATTTTCCAGAAATTGAATCCTCGGTATGTCCCGAGGACTTTGTTAGATTTGAAGGACTCTGCATTTGGATAAACCCTTTTCCCAGGAAATGGTTGAGAGCAAAAGAGATTTGTAGGGAAGGGATTCTCATTTAGCGGAATTCACATTTGATCCTCAGTTCTTACAAAAGTTTCTTGATTTCCTCAAGAAAGGATGTGAGTACTTAAGTATTGTTGTTATATTTTCTTTCGAGGAATTTTAAATTTTTTCATGCTAAATAATTTTTAAAATGTTTTCAGAGTAAACAAAGAACTTTGATAAAACTGTCATTAACAATCCTAATCATGCAGATTTTCTCGGTTTTTGTGCCAGTTGGATTTTAAGTATAACATTTCAAGTATAATATTTAAGTATATTTAAGTACATTCAAGTATATTTAAGTATATATTTAAGGATATATTTAAGTATAGTATTTGACATATATAATTCCGTTATGAATATTTCACATTCGACTTTCTAAAGCTCTGAATGGTTTGAATTACTGGATCGGAAGACCAAAAGAAGCCACGGAAGATGATCTACCGGAAAAGGAAATGGAATATCCCTTTTGGCTTCTGAATGGACGAAAGGTAATAAATAGATGCCATCTACGAGCTGTAAACTTCTATTTCTTAAAACTAAAGTAAAGAAGTTCCCTGAATGTACACCTAATAATTTTTGTTTGGACATTTTGCATTCGGTAGAAGTGAATTTATGTTCTCTTGTCAATGTACAGTTGCGCTTATTATTCGTAGGACACTCTTGAGAACAAATAGCGACACCTGGCATATATTTGTTGTGTGAACTACGAAACGGTTGTAACATTTTATGAATGAATTTGGGTTTAGCGCTGATTGGTTGACTCATTGCCAAATGTCTTTAGAACATAATTATTTCCATTCATCACTCTGTTTACATATTACTAAGGAAACATAAATGAATAATTAAATATAAATTCAAAAAGGGAATACATATTAACAATGAAGTGAATAAAAAATGGTCTTGTAAAAACAAAAAAAAACCTTCGGACGTGATTACAGTGTTCATGGTATTGGTAAGCCTGTCATCCTGAACGAACAGAGCCGATGGTAGGCATTATTGTGCCCTGAGCAAATTCTAAATTGATTTATTTATTTATTTACATTTAATATTGAACATAGATTCAGATATTATTTGTGTGTTATAACAAAGACAGAGCAAAAACCTGATATATATATAAATGCATATATAGGCGGCTTATGAATAAAAAACAATATTTTGATGCATATTAAATTTTAATAACATTATAACATTACCAGATTCATGGGTATCTGTAGGTTTCATACATTACTACTTAGAATATCTTCTAATTGGCAAATGAACGACAGCAGGAAGTCATGGACAACAACCGTGGCGGGACAAGATATTAAATTTGTTGTGTTCATGTATAAAATATCTCTCAAATACAATGGTCATTATGAATGTGCGACGCCTTTGAAAATTGTCAAATATCGTCGTTTAAATGGCTCTATGTTTATTGATATGAATCACTGTAATAGTTTTATATTCTGTAATTCTCTTCTTTGAGGTGAGAGACCGCCAAAAATCACAGCTGTAGTGGTTCAACACTTAAGATGTGACATGGAACTTATTAATACAAAACAATTATATGCATTTATGATGCTGCCTCAATACAAAACATTCTTCGTTTCTAAATAATATTTCTCTCAGTGACTGTTTATTACTGTATCAGTGTTGGTGATCTATGATAGAAATAGCATTTACTACGGATATAACAACGCCATACCAGTAGTGTACATTCAGCTGTCGTTCATTTGCCGATTAGAAGATATTCTAAGTAGTAACGTATGAAACCTACAGATACCCATCAATCTGGTGATGTTATAATGTTATTAAAATTTAATATGCATCAAAACATTGTTTTTTCATTCATAAGCCGCATATATATGCATTTATATATATCAGGTTTTTGCGCTGTCTTTGTTATAACACAAAATAATATCTGAATCTATGTTCAATATTAAATGTAAATAAATAAATAAATCAATTTAGAACTTGCTCAGGGCACAATAATGCCTACCATCGGCTCTGTTCGTTCAGGATGACAGGCTTGTCAATACCGTGAACACTGTCATCACGTCCGAAGGTTTTTTTTTTGTGGTTTTTACAAGACCATTTTTATTCACTTCATTATTAATATATATTCCATTCTTAAATTTATATTTAATTATTCATTTATATTTCCTTAGTAATACGTAAACCAGAGTGATGAATGGAAATAATTATGTTCTAAAGACATTTGGCAATGAGTCAACCAATCAGCGCTAAACCCCAAATTCATTCATAAAATGTTACAACCCTTTGTAGTTCACACAACAAATATATGCCAGGTGTCGCTATTTGTTCTCGAGAGTGTCCTACGAATAATGAGCGCAATTGTACATCTTTCTAAAACACCAGGGTCGGTACGAAAGTAATGCCTCTTATTGTTCAGTTTATATTTGTTATTTATATATACGAGTGTGTATATTTTTATATATATTTTACACACATACACACACCACACACACACACACACACATATATATATATATATATATATATATATATATATTTTAATGTAAAGAACGACGCTTGTGTAAAAGAGTGTTCCGCACAAGATGAAGAGGGAGAACGAGCAAATGAAAAATGAGGTACCTCCCAAGAATCGAACCCGGGATCATCCAATTGCTGGTCGGATATGTTAACCCCTACACCAAGGGCCCCGATTAGTCAGTACTCGTACTTCTCATACATACGAGCAGAATCAAATGCCCTGAGGGGGCACCTTCGCATGCCGTACATATATACATTTTAACTGCAAACAACACACAGTATAATTAATGTAAAAAACGACGTTTGTGTAGAAGTGTGTTCCGCACAAGATGAGGAGGGAGAACGAGCAAGTGAAAAGTGAGGACACTTCAGGAATCGAACCCGGGATCATCCAATTGCCAGTCGGATATGTTAACCACTACACCAAGGACCCCGATTAGTCAGTACTCGTAATTCTCCTACATACGAGCGGAATCAAATGCCCTGAGGGGCATTTTTCATTTGCTCGTTCTCCCTCCTCATCTTGTGCGAAACACTCTTCTACACAAGCGTCGTTCTTTACATTAATTATACTGTGTGTTCTTTGCAGTTAAAATGTATATATATATATATTATATATATATATATATATATATATATACATATATATATATATTATATTCTATATTTACTTTATATTTGCCACATATGTACGCATATTTCCTGTCATTTTTATTGTAATTGGAATTATAAGGTTGTAACATATATTCTGCTCGATTTTTTAGTTCATTCAGAACAAAAATTAAATGACTTATAAAGACAAATTTGCTCGAATTTTTAGTTTATTCACAACAAAAATTTTATGACATAATGACAAATTAATCATCAATATAATTACCTTCTTTTTCTATAACCTCCTCCCACCTGTAGAAAAGTTTTTTTTATGCCACATTCGAAGAAATCCCTTCGTTTCGAGTTAAAAAAAGCGATCACTTCGTTTTCGATAGTTTCTCTGGATTGCAACTTTTGTCCATCTAGGTGGTGTTGCAGACTTCTGAATAAATGGTAGTCTGAAGGTGTGATGTCTGGAGAATAAGGTGGATGAGGCATTTTTTTCCAACCAAATGCCTTCAATTGGGCAATGGTGATTCAAGCAGTGTGAGGGCACGCGTTATCCTGGTGGAATAGAACACCTCTGCGATTAATCAATGCAGGACGTTTTTCTTGTAATGCCATCTTTAATCGTTGGAGTTGTTGGCAGTAGACTTCAACTGTGATTGTTTGGTTATCTGGCAGAAGCTCAAAATGAATAATTCCTTGCATATCCCACCAAATGCATAGCAAAAATTTTTTTGGATGGGGTCCATTCCTTGGCTGAGGTTCAGGCTTTGTTTCACGGCTAAGCCACTGATGTCGACGCTTAATATTGTTATAGAAGACTCATTTGTCATCCCCCAGTGACGATCCGATTCAAAAACGGTGCCTGCAGTTGCCGAGAATGCAGTGATGTGCAAATATCGATTCGATGTTGAAGATTCGCTTATGACAAATCATGCGGAACCCATTTTTCAACCTTCACTACTTCTCCTAACAGCTTCAAATGACGATGAATAGTCATATGGCTAACGCCGAGTTGCAGGCCAAGTTCTCTTACAGTTACCGTTGGGTTTTCCTCCACTGTTGCTTTCAGCAACTCTTCATCTAACTCATTTAGTCGTCCTGTTCGTTGATAATCTTTCAGACTGAAGTCTCCATTTCTGAACTTCTCAAACCATCTCCTACACATCCATTCGCTCACAACATCATTTCCATAAACTCTTTGAATGTTTTTTGCGGATTCACTAGCGTTAGATCCTTTATGGAACTCATACGTCGAATATGCTCTTTCGTGGGCTCCATGTTTTTTCAATTACTGTAATATCGTTGGGGTGGCGTTGTAACCAGTGGTGTAGTGCTGTGGGAACGCGTGGGAGGCGTTCCCTTACTTTTTTTGGTAGACGGAACGGCGTTCCCTCACTATTTCAAATAAATCCGAACTTACAAATCTCTAACGTCATGAAATTTTAATTCCCACCCCTAGAAGAAATATGAGAAAGAATCATTAACCGCTTCATTTCTTTTAGCTTCGACTGAGGCAATGCTAGCCTATAAAGATCTGGTGAAACAGTCACCACGGCGTACCAGTTGTTAACTTTTTTTTTAGTTAATCATTCCAGTTGTTAGCTATTTTTATTGATCGTACTGGATGTCGTATATCTAATGACACAGGAAATACTGCATCTTCAACCTTGGAATATATCCTAATATCCAGTGCATATGACCTCAAAATATCCCTGAAATTGGTCAGATTTCAAAAGATTTCCCGGGGGGCTTACAGTGCCCCCGGACCCCCAGCTGTATGGATCGCCGCGCTCGCCATTGTCCCCCCCATCTGAGTAACACTTTCAAAATGCGTTCCCTCACTTCTTTATTTAGCACTACACCACTGGTTGTAACTGTATGAAAAACACCAGAGAAAATATTCATTAGCCTAATCCTACACTAGCCTAAGTCATTCTGTATCATTCTGTATCTTGATAAAACCTGTGCGAACCTGTCGCCGCGTGTATTTTGCAACACTTTCTAAAACTATTTCACATTATCTTGAAGTTATTCTATTATCTATCGTCCGTTTTCTAATCGAGCAGAATTTATGTTACAACCTGATATATTTAGGGAGAAATAAAATAAGAGGCATTACTTTCGTACCGTCCCTCGTAATAGCATTTATTCGTTTGTTTTTAAGTTATAAAAAATGTGTTCAGGACTAGGCCCAATAATAATGTAATCACTCAGGAGAGACTGAAACTGACATAGCGCTTAGGACAAAGAAACTTTGCATATTGAGCTAATTCTTGGATTATTATTACTAATACTATCGGATTGAATCCCCGATCTCAGTGTCTTCACTTTGCTTGTTAGTACGGTTGCTTAACGTCAAATTTTTGAGTTATCGTTACATGACGGATAAAAGTGCCAAATTTGGTAGGAAGCTCCCTTAGGATATAAAAATAAATTTCAGCCAAGGAGACACCTTAAAAATTTCCTAGAATTCAGTAAAAACATGAAAATCCAAGATGCAAATGAGTTCGGTGACGGATGTATCATTTTCGGTAACGGACGTATCATGTCTGAACAAGGGTTTGGTATCAAACCCATATTGTTGTCATAGTCTCAAGAAAAATTCAAGCCAGCCAGTCAAAGCCAGTCAGATTCCAAGGGCACCAACTTGGAGGAACTGGCCAAGCCCCATTTTTTAATTTTTTTTATTTAAGTTTTATTTTAATGTTTTGTTTGCTATTAAACTAGATTAATCGGAATCAGTATTGCTAGAGGAGAGAGTGAGCTCTAACTCTTCGCACAATGGGTTAAGGGCCTCTGCTCGCTCCTCAGCTCTGATCATAAATGATTGTTTAATTGATTTGAATGATTGATAATGTTGTCATTTCTGAATATAGTGTCTCCATCTCTAATGACATTCGCATATGTGAGAAATCCAGTTCTCCTTTTAGTCCTTCACGTTATACTTGCAGTTGCAAAGTGGTGAACATCTAAGATTGGCTTTGCCACATTTACAACTAGAACAGCCCCCTTTGCATGAACATTTCACTAATTCTCTGCAGGCTTTAGACCAGGGGTGGCGAACCTTTTTACAGTCGCGTGCCAAAAAAAACATGTAAACCATAAAAAAAAATTCGCGTGCCCACCAAAGTTTATATATATTACACCAAATTATAAACATTAAGTCTATTATTTTATACTCATTATTGCAACGTTATTGCATTTTGCTTAGGCGTGCCAGGCAAATTTTATCGCGTGCCCAAATGGGCACGCGTGCCATAGGTTCGCCACCACTGCTTTAGACACCTCGGGAATTGTTAACCAGACTGGAATCCACGATTCTGACTCTTTAACCCAGCCATATTTTTCTGGTGACGGTAAAGCTTCATGTGCGTGTGTGCCGGTTGTCCAGATACCTCCTTGGTACGCTGCTCAACGAGTATGTTGAAGAAGGGCATTTTCCGTCGGTAGCAGTCTGTCAATAGATCTGTTTTTCAAACAGAAGAGTTCCTTTCTGAGTTAGTTGAGGAGTGAACTCAGAGTACTTGTTCGGTCATACAGGACAACAGACAATCTCTCGAGCTTCCTGAAGTGTTCAGAATCCAGATCCAAATGCTCAAACGGATTGAAGGCTAGAAAGTCAAATGTCTCTGTTATTTCTTTGTAAGCCTGCCAGGCCTGCCATGCTGACTGCTTTTCCTTTCCTTTGAAGGCAGATGTGACATCATATGTGAACGCATGGAACACTGGTAGTGCACATGACTTTTGTTCACCAAGGCTGGAACAGATGTTATTGATGTCATAGTATCTGTAATTCTTACCCATTCCAAAAGCTACCCAGATCTCTGCCATAGGCTGAGTTGCTGTAAGTTCATGGAATGTGCCGACGAGAATGGAAACCACATCTGTGTCCACAGTTCTCACTTGAATTATCTGGCTACCCTACTCCAGAGTATGCAGCATGTGAACAACAATCCTTGTGTCAGCTTCCTCGTGGTTGCAGTTTGGCATTGGACTCTTGAAAGCTATGGACAACACAAACTCTCCTGGTGTTATAAAAACAGTCTGGGTGGTGGTAAGGTGATATCTGTTGCTTTGGATGTTAGAAAATCGAAGAGCTCCTGCTTGTTCTCTTTAACATGGAGGAGGTCCATCTAATTGCCTGGCAGTTTGTCTGGGCAGAAACCTTTCTTCGAACACCCGACCCCCTTTTTTCACGAGTAGATTCCTTCAGGCTGTCCGATCTGTAAGTATCCCACACAACATCCAATCTTGAAGCATCCTGCAGTTGCCTCTCTAGGTAGGTATAAATACCCTGTCTGCATATTCTTCAAAGGTGCTGACACCAGCAGTGACAAGTACAATGACATCACCATCCATGATTTTGCAGTCATAAGTTACAGGAGCCTCAGGCTGTTCACTCTGCTCAAGACATTGCAGCAATTGGGGTTTCGTAGTTGTTACTGTAGATGCAGCTTGCCAAAGTCCAAGATCGAAGGTGGGTATGACTGTATCTTATGGGAAAAAATTCCTTAAGGTCTCCTTCTCGGCTTTGCATGGAGATATAAAGCTGTCCGAAGAGTTCTACATTGTCCCGGAGCTCTTTAATCTTTTTCCCCTGTCTTGAAGTAACCTTTTGTTTGGGATTCTTGAAGAGTGGCAATAATTTTTCCTGATTGGCTTATGTATGGACCTGCTACGATTCTCTAGCACGTTCTTGAAAAAGGCCTGGTACTGCTTCTTGGCAATATCTTCCAAGTTTCGAATTGTCTCTGCCACTGAGTCATTCATACAGATGCGACTGTCAAGAGTGATCAGCTCTGGGAAGTCCGGCAGAAAAGGATTTTCCATTTTCCTGGTGGTTTTGGAACTGTTTACCTGCATCTTGAAGGTTTTCTGAACTGACAAACTCCGTTCATGATGTCTGAAGTTATGAGGGTTCTCAGGATCGCCATCAGGTAAGTACAGTATTCACCTTAAACTGTTGAAAAATCCTTGAAAGCTCCGGCCCTGCAACCATCTAGCGTAAAAAACCAGCAGGACTGTCTGTCAATCCGATGCAACCGCCGGAAGATTTCACACAACTTTATTCTCCTGTTCATGAGCCTGGTCGATTGGAATGACAGAAAAACTGTTGGAAGTTTATGGAATGACCCAGTGGCATTGGCTCTGAAACTCGTCTTTGATGGACTCTGGCAAGGCTTTCATATCTCTGATATGAACAGGTACCTATCGTACGTAATTTACATGATCCATGGCAAAGAACAGATGTGCAAGTTCCCCAGCACTTCAACGTACAAGGAAAAATTCTTCTCCCAATGAGTGTCGCGTATCTCATTATCAAGGTTCAGTACATGAAGGTGGGACTCCTCCTCTGCATGATTTCGCCATTCATCTTCACTTGCAGAGTCTTTAGATCCTTCTGTAAGCATGAACGCCTCGTGTCGAAGATTGTGGAGGGTCAAAAGTGAAACCTGGTGCGCATGTCTTGTCCTTGTTAGATGGATTGCCTTCAAAAAGGAATCTGCTCTGCCAGACGCTGCCACCTCTGCTTCTGTTATAGCTGCAGTCCAGCTAGAACCCTGCAGTAAATCTCTAAATGAACTTCAAAGGACCATATCAATGTGTAAGCCACCGAGCATGACAACGTGTTAGTCTCACCATGTGTGGCTGGCCATTTCCATTGCACAAACTTCGCCACTGCAAACAGAGGCTGGTCTAGTGTGGTCACTAGAATTTTTTCTGGGTTGAGATATTCAATTTCCTTCTGGACATTCAACCCATGTTTTATCGTTACAGGAGTCGCCGCCTTCTCGTAGAACATAGGCAGAAGTGCACTAAGAGCTGGGGGGTCTTCCATAGCTGGTTGCAGAGAGGCGTGATATGCAGCCCATGAGACAGGATTTTCACTGGTGGTTTCCTCCTCCTTCAGTAGTTTCAGCGCTTGTTCAACCCATTCGGTTTCCTCTTCCTCCGCTTTAGTTAAGCAGCTTGATAAAGGTGTCGCGTTACACTCAGGCACATCGATGGTGGTGGTTGCCAGAGCTACCGCTGGAACAAAGGCATAACTTGCAGAAAGCTGTTTTTTAGCTATAGATGGTGGTAACTTCACAGGTAGTGTGTCTTCACTTACCTTCGCTTTTGTTGGGAATTGAAAAATGCTGATACCAGTTTCGTGAAAAGAGCTCTGCGAAGTTGCTGAGCTTGGATCATGGTCCAAATTGTCCAATGCACCAACAGTGAACAGGCCTGTCCGGAGAGAAGCAGGATATACCAGTCCATCTTGTTCAAATCGCTCACAGACAGAAGTTGCAAGCATGTCCCCTTCTCCATAACCCTGTCATAAGAGATGCTGATCCCCAAGTCAAACATCTGCCGGATGAGCTTTTTGATCCTAGTAACTGCATGAATATTGATTAGGATTATTGTTCTTGAGGAAACGTGTATCAAACAAATGGGGTGTTTCTCTCAAGTAATACTGCATTGTTGTACTCTTCCAGAGTACAACAATGCAGTAAAACAAAGTACAACGATGCAAGCTGAAAAAAAATAATCACATGTCAAATTTATTAAAATACCCCAAAATTGCAGTCATCTTGGATTTTCAAGATGGCGCATGTGAAAAACTATATAGAGCTATGGGTTGATTGCCTGTTACCCTCATCCGTTGGAAATGTCCAGCAGATTTCAGTGGAGAGTGAACGACAAAAGCCTATATATTTTCGTTAGAGAGTTATGAATATGTAGGTCTTTAAAGGACCTCTTTATATTTAATGGTTTATGGTAATTTTAGCGTCGGGATTTTAGACGCCCTAGAATGAAAATGAAATTGCCTCACCTTAATTTTGATGGATCTTAGTTTGCTTCGATGCAGGGCGTTACGATCTTTTTCGGTGTAGGGCCGCCACGATGGAGTTACGCAATGAGTTAACGTCTTGTAATAAATATGGGCTGTCACAATATAGACAATGCTGGGGATAGGCCTATCCTATTTTATGTATTAATTTTATTATAAGGTATTCACTCAGAACTTGAGGGAAAACTTAAAACACGTCTTCCCTGTTTAAAGCGTTCGCTGTAACATAAACAGCCCTGAGAACGGTCCTTTAATATATCTTCATATTTTCGTATAAATTGCTGATTTTGCAAAGGTTGTTGACTCTTTCTCCCTTGTATTTTGCATGGGTTAGCAAATGGAAATTTGGTTCACGTGATATAAATGAAGGTTTCTCGTGGTTGTACAGACCCGACGCCTACATACGGTTTCTATGTATGTATGGCAATCATTTCATTCCCATTAGGTTATGTCGCCAATCCCGAGCCAATTTTGTATAGATATTTAATTCAATTAATTAATAATTTATATTTAATTATGAAATAAAGGTATCACATACGATACCATGTTGTGGTTTTCCATATACTGGGGGGGCCGGAGAAAAATTTGTATGTTATAGATCAAATTTTTTGATAAACTGTGTGTTTTAAACCATGTGAAATGGATTGAAAAGAATGAAATAGGAATTTAGGAAGAGAAAGGTTACTCAAGACCTATTTAAATATAAAAGTTCAAGAGGTTAGCTTCTCAAGTTTAGTTAAAGTTATTTCAATCAGTTCGACTCCCCTTAGGTATAGGAAATTTATGGAATTGAAGTAAAGTTATTAACTTTGCTCATTATTTATCTGTGTAAATTTTATGTCACCAATTTTTAAATGCTGGTTTACTAATGTTTTGGAGTTTTGTCATGTTTTGTTTTGTTAATGATTTATGTTTTAATTAAAGTGACTTCTACGTTGGTGAGTTAATTGAAATGTACTGTACTTCCATGTTATGTTGTTTGGTTGAAAGAGTTTGTACTGTATTCAAACCTCTACCACTTCAGACTAGTCAATACCCGTAGTTTTAGTGGAGTAAATGTTACTCCTCCACAGGTAGATCTGGAGGGCTTGGGGCTTTGAATTCTGTACTGTTTTTATGTTGTTTGGTCTCTGGCCATGGGAGGCCATAAAACCCTTGTAATAGTTTGGGCTGTGGCCAAGGGGAGGCCACAAAACCTTTGTAATAGTTTGGGCTGTGGCCAAAGGGAGGCCACAAAACCCTTGTAATAGTTTGGGCTGTGGCCAAGGGGAGGCCACAAAACCCTTGTAATAGTTTGGGTTGTGGCCAAGGGAGGCCAGAAGACCCTTGTAATAGTTTGGGCTGTGGCCAAGGGAGGCCACAAAACCCTTGTAATAGTTTGGTCTGTGGCCAAGGGAGGCCAGAAGACCCTTGTAATAGTTTGGGCTGTGGCCAAGGGGAGGCCACAAAACCCTTGTAATAGTTTGGTCTGTGGCCAAGGAAGGCCACAAGACCCTTGTAATAATTTGGGCTGTGACCAAGGGGAGGCCACAGGACCCTTGTAATAGTTAGGTCTGTGGCCATGGGAGGCCACAAAACCCTTGTTATAGTTTGGGTTGTGGCCAAGGTAGGCCACAAGACCCTTGTAATAGTTTGGTCTGTGGCCATGGGAGGCCAGAAGACCCTTGTAATAGTTTGGGTTGTGGCCAAGGTAGGCCACAAAACCCTTGTAATAGTTTGGTCTGTGGCCATGGGAGGCCACAAGACCCTTGTAATAGTTTGGGCTGTGGCCAAGGGGAGGCCACAAAACCCTTGTTATAGTTTGGTCTGTGGCCAAGGAAGGCCACAAGAACCTTGTAATAGTTTGGGCTGTGGCCAAGGTAGGCCACAAGACCCTTGTAATAGTTTGGGCTGTGGCCAAGGTAGGCCACAAGACCCTTGTAATAATAGTTTGGGTTGTGGCCAAGGTAGGCCACAAGACCTTTGTAATAGTTTGGGTTGTGGCCAACGGGAGGCCACAAAACCCTTGTAATAGTTTGGTCTGTGGCCATGTGAGGCCACAAGACCCTTGTAATAGTTTGGTCTGTGGCCATGGGAGGCCACAAGACCCTTGTAATAGTTTGGGTTGTGGCCAAGGGGAGGCCACAAAACCCTTGTAATAGTTTGGGCTGTGGCCAAGGGGAGGCCACAAAACCCTTCTTAGATTACCTATAATTAATTTACGTTTTATTTGTTATTCCATTTTTGTTTTTCCTCACTTTTTAATATAAAAGGTGTAGCATTTTATAAAGTCCTCACTCTTTCCAAAATGAAAGGGTGTTGCAATTTAATTTATTTTCCATAGGAAATATGACAATACTCCAGCCCTGTTTTCATTAACACAGTCTTTGTTTTGTATATATTTATATACTGTATGTATAATTTTAATTTTGTGATGTTAAAGTTCTGCACTTAATTTTTGTGGTTACAGTTCTGCACTTAATTTTTGTGATGTTACAGTTCTGCACTTAATTTTTGTGATGTTACAGTTCTGCACTTAATTTTTGTGATGTTACAGTTCTGCACTTAATTTTTTGTGATGTTACAGTTCTGCTCTTAATTTTTGTGATGTTACAGTTCTGCTCTTAATTTTTGTGATGTTACAGTTCTGCACTTAATTTTTGTGATGTTACAGTTCTGCACTTAATTTTTGTGATGTTACAGTTCTGCACTTAATTTTTGTGATGTTACAGTTCTGCACTTAATTTTTGTGGTTACAGTTCTGCACTTAATTTTTGTGATGTTACAGTTCTGCACTTAATTTTTGTGATGTTACAGTTCTGCACTTAATTTTTGTGATGTTACAGTTCTGCACTTAATTTTTGTGGTTACAGTTCTGCACTTAATTTTTGTGATGTTACAGTTCTGCACTTAATTTTTGTGATGTTACAGTTCTGCACTTAATTTTTGTGATGTTACAGTTCTGCACTTAATTTTTTGTGATGTTACAGTTCTGCACTTAATTTTTGTGATGTTACAGTTCTGCACTTAATTTTTTGTGATGTTACAGTTCTGCACTTAATTTTTGTGGTTACAGTTCTGCACTTATTTTTTTGTGATGTTACAGTTCTGCACTTAAATTTTTGTGATGTTACAGTTCTGCACTTAATTTTTGTGATGTTAAAGTTCTGCACTTAATTTTTGTGATGTTACAGTTCTGCACTTAATTTTTGTGATGTTACAGTTCTGCACTTAATTTTTGTGATGTTACAGTTCTGCAATTAATTTTTGTGATGTTACAGTTCTGCTCTTAATTTTTGTGATGTTACAGTTCTGCTCTTAATTTTTGTGATGTTACAGTTCTGCACTTAATTTTTGTGATGTTACAGTTCTGCACTTAATTTTTGTGATGTTACAGTTCTGCACTTAATTTTGTGATGTTACAGTTCTGCACTTAATTTTTGTGGTTACAGTTCTGCACTTAATTTTTGTGATGTTACAGTTCTGCACTTAATTTTTGTGATGTTACAGTTCTGCACTTAATTTTTGTGATGTTACAGTTCTGCACTTAATTTTTGTGATGTTACAGTTCTGCACTTAATTTTTGTGATGTTACAGTTCTGCACTTAATTTTTGTGATGTTACAGTTCTGCACTTAATTTTTGTGATGTTACAGTTCTGCACTTAATTTTTGTGATGTTAATGAGTCTTATGAGTAAGTTAAATTACTGAAATAAATTTTATAACCTACACGACAGGTTGAATTATAAATTTAGTGTTTTTAGTTAGAATAGGCCTTGAGTGTAAAGAGTAGGGTCTACTTTGTGAGGTAGGCTTCGTAATTTATTATTATTTATATTTAATGAAAAAGCCAAACATGGAATCAAAATGTTTGATAAGGCGTAATTTTATTATTTTTTTTGTTTGTTTTAATTCTGTTTTGTTATTTTATTCAAGGTTAAGGTTTTCACAGCAAATAACCCTTCCCCACATACGGGCCACCATATGCAAAACTATATAGAGCTATGGGTTGATTGCCTGTTACCCTCATCCGTTGGAAATGTCCAGCAGATTTCAGTGGAGAGTGAATGACAAAAGCCCTATATATTTTCGTTAGAGAGTTATGAATATGTAGGTCTTTAAAGGACCTCTTTATATTTAATGGTTTATGGTAATTTTAGTGTCGGGATTTTAGACGCCCTAGAATGAAAATGAAATTGCCTCACCTTAATTTTGATGGATCTTAGTTTGCTTCGATGCAGGGCGTTACGATCTTTTTCGGTGTAGGGCCGCCACGATGGAGTTACGCAATGAGTTAACGTCTTGTAATAAATATGGGCTGTCACAATATAGACACTGCTGGGGATAGGCCTATCCTATTTTATGTATTAATTTTATTATAAGGTATTCACTCAGAACTTGAGGGAAAACTTAAAACACGTCTTCCCTGTCTAAAGCGTTCGCTGTAACATAAACAGCCCTGAGAGCGGTCCTTTAATATATCTTCATATTTTCGTATAAATTGCTGATTTTGCAAAGGTTGTTGACTCTTTCTCCCTTGTATTTTGCATGGGTTAGCAAATGGAAATTTGGTTCACGTGATATAAATGAAGGTTTCTCGTGGTTGTACAGACCCGACGCCTACATACGGTTTCTATGTATGTATGGCAATCATTTCATTCCCATTAGGTTATGTCGCCAATCCCGAGCCAATTTTGTATAGATATTTAATTCAATTAATTAATAATTTATATTTAATTATGAAATAAAGGTATCACATACGATACCATGTTGTGGTTTTTCCATAGCGCATCTTTAATGGTTATATTTTTTCTTTTCTATGATATACTGAACTATTTTAATCCTCACCCATGACAAGGCAGATACAAAGCACAAAATATATCAATTATTACTCTGAAATATAAAATATAGGGAAAATATCTCGAATTGGCGGCCATCTTGGACTTTTGTGTACCACAAGAATTGTGGGAGAACTCTAAGAGGGCTCCTAGGCTAAAATTATTAAGTAGGACCGAAAGAAACTCTATGCCAAATTTAGTTTTTGTCCGCCATGTCACGATAATTTCACAAGCCACCACACTCTATAGGGAAACGGCGTGGTCCACTGAGCCGCGGGCCCAAACAGGATTACCCCATCAGCAGATTACAAAAATTCTTATTGCATAATGCCTCTTACATTCTTAACTTGCAACTACTTATTTTACAGATTGAAGGTGTCAGTGTCCCGATGTACATCGCCGACTGCTATTTCCTTGATTTTTATAACTTCAAATTCTACAAAAGCAAGGACTGTTACGAACATGCAGGTTTCATATGCGAGACAACCCCTAATCATATCTGAAAACGATTTGGAATGTTAAAATGTCTTACATATATATAATAATTACATACTGTACTTTATATTTTGAATTTGATAAAGGAAATAGGTGGCTTTGAAACGTTGTTTAAATCGTTATAAATTGATTTTTATATAAATGTTTTGGTTTATTATTTATGTCAAATGCATTTATTTATAATACTTATGAACAAGAGAAGATATATTTTGTTTTATTTAAGTAGCTTTAAGATAATAGAAGGGAATGGTGGAAGATTTTCCACAAATAAATACCGTGATAAGAAACACATTAGATGATAAAAAAATTCATTCTGATTAGCACTTCACAGCTAGAAAGCATTCGTGTAAATTATAAATTATAATAATATAGCTGAGAACTTTAATTTAGAGGATACCAGAAATATATATATATATGGTGATGCATAAATGTATTTCATAAATTGCAAGGTGTATTCATGAGACAAAAGTAAAGAAAGAAGACCATATTAACAACATGGGTCGAGAAACCCGTATGTTTCGAGCTATAGAACTCGACAGAAAAATGAAACTCCTAAAGATTTTTTACATTTTATGCAAATACACAGTGTGAAACATTTGCTTCATTAAAGTAATTGTTCGAAATTCGATCAGCCCACCTCACCTCACCACCCACTCCCTCTTTCTCTCTCTCTCTCTCTCTCTCTCTCTACCTACCCCGCCTCATCGTAAACTACCGCTAACCACCATTCCCTCGCTTGTCCATACTCACTCATTTTCCCCCTTTAACTATATCTCTATCCTATTTTGTGACGTGCTGAGGCATGCATTCAAGAAGTAGGAACGAATTTCGAACTTTTACTTTAATGAAGCAAGTGTATCACACTGTGTATTTGCATAAAATTAAAATGTAAAATTCTTTAGGAGTTTCATTTTTCTGCCTTGTGCTATAGCTCGAAACGTACGGGTTTCTCGATCTATGTTTATATGGGTTTTTTCTTATATATCCTTAGGTAACCTTTGGTTAGCTTCCGCCCGAATTGTTCATTCTGACGAAGGTCAAGCTTTTCCCTCCACCTTAGACCTACAGTTTAACGTGGAATCCGAACCACGCCCCACAAGCAGCCCAGCGTCTTAACCACTAGGCTACCCATTTATCTACCAACCATTTTCTTTGTGTGGAAGGATGAACAGCTGGGTTTTGCTGCGCGCCGGCTGCCGTCAGCGGGTCTCGAACCCGGGGCCGATGGATTCGTAGTCAGCAACGCTAACCACTACACCACCGAGGCGCTCTATATATATATATATATATATTGAACTTAATGACTAGACCAGTGGTTCCCAACGTGGGCGCCATCGCCCCTCCCCCCAGTGGGCGTTTGAGAATCTTAGAAGGGCGCTAGGAAACTGTAAAATTGTTACCTTTCATTAATAAATCACTTTTCACTTATCCTATTATATTATTATCTTTATGAGGGGGCACCAGCAAATATCGATGGAAATAAGGGGGCGTTAGCCTAAAAAAGGTTGGGAACCACTGGTCTAGACCAGTGTTTTTTGTATTTTGAAAATTTTGATTTTTCTATCAACAAAATCGGCTACAAGATAAACCACCTACTGAAAAATTATCTGATATTTGATATTTGATAACAAAAATTAATTAATGTGTCGTGAAAATTGTTATGCTTAAATAGTTTGTCGCCAACGTTAAAAGTTTGGAAAGCTCTGGTCTAGACTCTTGAGCAAATCCTCGGGAGAAGGAAATTTTTCGTTCAAATTATTTCCACAAAAAAGGTAGAGTTTAGATTTAACAAAAAGGAGGTTAGACCAATTGAGAATTCATATATTCTGTACCAGGAGGAGATTGTAGACACCAATCGATCAGAAAAAGTACTCCTGGAAGGAGACAGGGCGTGCTGGAACTCCTGTTTCTTCTGTCACTGTCCTCCTTAGCTGGTCTTTTTCCGTGCCTCATCTACCTTATGATGCTCTCAAACACACACTTCTCCCCTTATTCCTCACTAAACACACACACACACACACACACACACACACACACACATCTTACACACTACACCATCTTTTCAAAATTTGTATGAAAAAATAAGCCATTATTTTTAAGAGAACTAAAGACCTTGATTTCGTCTCTCTCCTTCTTCTGGGGTGGGGTGGGGTCATTTTTGCGGGTGCTAGCCCTTGGCCCCTCCTTCCTACAAAAAAAAGTAAAGAAAGCTCTCTTGAAAGGTAATTAATTCATTGTAAGGCGGAGTTCGTTCAATTCTAAGGCATAACTTAGAAGTATAGCTTTAGTATGAATTAGTTATGGTTTTGACCTACTTCGGTAAATGAAGTGGCAGAAGGGAGGCAAGAAATTCGTGAAAATAGTACCCGAAATGAACCTGGAAATTTTAGAAATTTTCCTTATTTCACGTTCCATTATTTTTGAGTTATAAACTTGTTGAGTTCATTGTGCTTGAATTTCTGCGACGAACCTTGAAAAATTTGCGTGTTGAAATATTTATTTGGCGATCTTGTTTTCCTCGAAATTTTTAAAAAGTTACGTTGAAATAAACATTGCAGAATTAATTTCCCGAAAAATCTGCGGGACTCGCACAGAACATTTGAGGCAAAATTTCTGTCGTCAAGTATTTTTTTGCTTTTAATTATTTTAAAGAATTTTGATTAAGTGCTGCGTTTATTTATTTCTTGAGTTGCATATAAAAATTTCTTTGAAAAAACACATTTGATGATTGTATTCAATTACTTCAAAAAACATTATTTGGAAGTCAAAATTTATTAATGACCTAAAAATTGTATCATTGTAAAAATGAATTCAGAAGAAGTAGGGGACAATTGTGTTACATTTTAATTGTTTTTTTTTTGTGAAATAAACATTATAAGGAATTGCGTTATTTCTATTATAATACCTTGCAACCCTCTCTTATTAGCTGAGGGTAAGATAACCTTAACAGTTAGCGAATTTAAATCGGACTTTAAGCAAACTGCTGAAGATTGTGCGTATAAAAATTTAAAGACCGTCCGTGTGCATCCGGCCCATTTTGAAAAAGTTAACCCACACACAACGGGTGCAATCAAAAAGTGGTTGCACCACAATCTGTTATAAGTATTTATGGCAGCGCCATTAGCTCAATGGGTAATAATAATGATGATTCAGAAGGTGTGCAATGTTCAGGGTTAATTTGTGGAATGGATTGCCAGCCAGCGTAGTTCAAAGTAATTAGGTCGAATCCTTTTAAAATGAGAGAAGATGCTTATTTTGCCTTAAACCCCAAGTTAGAAGCATTTGTTCGCACGTAGAAATATTGTAGAATTTTCACTCGGATTCCCTCCTCTTTACTTTAAAATTTTCACTTTATCTTTCAATTTCTTTCTTTCCCTCCTTTCAACCTCCTTTCTTTGCTTTGCTTTCAAACTTTCACTTCTCTTTAAATTTTCTTACATCTTTTAACCTTCTTTTCTAGAGAGAGAGAGAGAGAGAGAGAGAGAGAGAGAGAGCTCGTAGGGACCAGCAGGTCTGTTGCTGTTTGGTGTCCTTTGTATTCCTTTTTATATATATATATATATATATATGTGTGTGTGTGTGTGTGTGTGTGTGTGTGCGCGTTATAAAATAGACGTCAGAGCTCCCCACCAAGGTATCTATTTTTTCACTTTGCAGTCCTTAAGGCTACCCTTTCCCCAACCCTATCTGGGCATTCTCCAAACGACGAGTTATATAAGCAGAGACTGGAAAAATTCGAGAGGTCAGGGTGGAAGGTTCAGCCAAGACAAGACCAACCGCGGGTTATACTATTGAATTTTTTTAACTAAGCTCTAAGAATAATAATTATTTCGTACTCGCATCAGTAATAATAAAAAGTGCAAAATTATTATTATTAATTATCCTTGAATTCCCTCATCTATTTTAGTCTGCAATAAGTGATAAGTGATCCACTCATTAATCCATTGTAACTCCCCCATTCAACAACTCAAACACACACACACCCAGAGAAAAATGTGTATATATATATATATGTATATATATATAATATATATAATATATATATATATATTATATATATAATATATATATATATATATAAAATATCGGAGTTACTAAAATGAATTTTACACCTTAGATAAGTTGTTCAATATCAAATTATGTTAGATTACGTTAGGTCAGGTCAGATCAGGTCAAGTCAGGTCAGGTTAAGTTATTATTTTGAACACTAGAAATATTAATTGTTGTGAATCTTAAATTTTATATATACTTTCCAATCAGGGCTTAAAGTGTACAAAAATCTGAACCACCACGGTTCGGTGACACGTGCGGGCAAGCAAGGAAAACTCTCAAAAGCAGAACTGTCTTATTAATGAAATGTGGATGTTGCATTAATAAAATGATGGATAGAAAATTGCAATTACAGCACATTTACTTTTCATTCATTTCTTTCACCAATTAAACTAAAATGCATGCTTTTCATCCACTGTTTGCACACTATAATTCATTAATACATTGCGCATAACTCAAGTCATGGGGAGAGAACTCCGAACACATGGAATGCGTCCTTACCTTACGTAGTTTCCCGTCTTCACAAACCTAAATGGTCTTTGTGAGAATTCAGTTATACAACAGACAAAAATTGGAGCTTCTTAGGCTTGATTTTTTTTAATTTCTGCTTGAAATTTGAACAGGAACGCAGCGTTCCTGCTCAGTGGGGTCATTTAGCTGAACCACCACTGCGTTACTGAGCGTTCCAATGGACTTTAAGCCCTGCTTCCAATCTTTCAGCCTTTCAGATGTTCCGTGATGATTCCTCATTTCATGGAGGTTGGGCTTGTTGCCCCTCTTCTTGAGTTGGCCTGGTGAAGTAAAGAGTTGGTTTCGTGCGCTCTCCACTTCACATACCCAGGTACTCCTGGCTTCTGAAATTGTTCTGAGTCAGGCGTCTTTCTCCTTTTGAAGATATCCACCGCTACACCACTCACGTTCCTTAGTTTCTTGGGTAGCTTGTTGAACAGTCTTCGTCTTCTCACATCAAAACTAGTTTCCTTCAGGGTTGAGGATGTTCCCTGTCTAGCTTTTAATTTAGGAACACGACACGTTCTTCCTTTCCTACTTTCCACTGCTGTTTGAGTGGTTGTAGCGTTCAAAGTAAGATTAGGGACTAGTTCCTCCATTATTTTCCAAGTGTAACTAATGGTGTACCAATTTAGGGTGGATCACTTTTCACTTTTTTTTAAAAATTAAAGCTGGTCAAAGTTTTTCCCATGATATGGTTCAGTGGAAGTACACTGACACCATTTTTACCAAAATCGATCAATATTTAGGGGTCGCGCATCGACCTTGAAAATTTCAATTTTGGAAATTTGGCCAAATTGACAATTTTTTACTGAATAAAGATAAATCATCAAATGACCATATTTTCTGAATCCTCTCAGTGAAAGAAATCCTCTCAGATACTTACCAAGTTGATAGGACAAGTGGTTTAGAAGTTATACTCACCTTGAGATAGCATTAAAATTTAAAATACCGTATTTGTCCCCGTACCTCCATATGCTGTCTGCCATTGTCTGCTTTTTAGGATAAGATAAAACGAATAAGGAAAGATCAAATGTATTTTGTATTAAAACGGTTTACCGATATCACTAAAGGCACTTACTCCGGTGCCCCTAACTAGGTTCAAAAACTGTATGAATCGTGGTTAGAACACACGTCATCTTAAGGCGTGCGCCATGTACTCTCTCTGCTAACTCCCTTTCCCTCTGCGCTACGTCATCTTGGCAAGTGACGACTTCTTGAAGTCACCGAGTTCTTTCCGGCTCTTTTCCACGAGCTGAAGAAGACCCTGCAGCTGTGACTCGTCTTTTGTGACAGTGTTCGCGTAATCTTCTATCAGTTTTATCCCTCTCTCTGCCACGTCGTTGGTAACTTTCAGATGCGAGATGACATTCTTCAGATCACAGTAGTTCTTATCTTGATCCCACTTATTCACCGGCAGAGTGAGCCACGTAGACGCGCACACCTGCAGGCCTGTGAACACGAACCACGATGACTCATCGATCAGGTCCGGAAGGCGCGTCGTGTCATCAACCGAGACGTTGTCATACGTGAAGTCCTCGGGCACAGCGAGGCGGCACAGCTTCTTTGCCATCTCGTGCTTCACAGTGTCTTCCACTTTGTCACTGCAGAGGGCGAAAACGACGGTCTGAGGCCTCAGATACCACAAGTGCCGCCTGATCACTGCCAGTGAAGCCTCTGCAATCTCGCGATCCACAGCCCTGTACTGCAGAAGACGCTGGTACAACACAAGGTCATTCAGCGGGGCATCAGCTGCGACAGGAGCCGCCAGCCAGGCAGGTGCGTAGAGGAGTGCAGTAAATAGTACCACTCTCTGAAGTTTCTGTACCAGCTCGTCGTCGAACTCCAGCTGACCGCTGAACATCAGGAGCTTCGTGTAGTAGATGATCTGAAACGAATACGCACTGTGATGTATAAATACCGATACCACTCCATATAAGTTTGTTTAATGGTAAATTATTTATCTTATTTTTTTCTGGTAGGGACTTCAAATGGCTGTTTGCAGAAGGCAATACAATATTTAACTTCTAATTCAAAATACCAACCTTGGCCATCCACCTCGCATGATGGTAGGCTCCTGGGCGCATGAAGTGTGTGCCACGACGTGGCTGGGCCCCGAGTACCAGGAGTGTAATCTCCGCCACTTCTCGGTAGTCTTCTCTGACAAGACCAGAAGCGGTGCCGAGGAACTTGACTGCCTCATCTCGGAGCTCCATCAGCCACGTCACCTCCGCCAAATGCTCGATCTCCAGCTCGCGATAAGTCGAGAGGTCGAGCTTGTCCCACCTGAAAGGGGAGTTATGAAAATATTGCATGAAAACGACTGAAGTTTCCCTTTTCGACTGCTATTAACATCATTAGTAGAAGGACGCTGATATCTCAATTGCTCTGAAGGCAAAAAATCATTGGAGAAAACAAATGCGCCTTAGACTTGAAATTCACCTTCTCCTCAGATACTGGAACAAAGGTTCAGTTGGTGCTGTGGTTCTTCCAAACGCGGTGATGACCACTGCCCCCACGATGAGCTCCATAACGTGATGGCGACAGCCCAGCTGGAAGAGCGGTTTACCAAGCATGTTCTCCAGCCGGACCACCGCACCCTGCACCCTCCCCGTATTGGAGGAAGTTGTGTCGAAGCACAGTCCAATCACGTTGTTCTCGCATCCCCAGTCTTTGAGAGCACGAAAGGTCGCCTGGGCCTGGGACAGACCGGTGCCGTCAGCAACAGTCGGAACGGCCAGCAACTTTCCTTCTGTGCATTGGGGAGCTCCGGAGATGAGAATCGCCTGGCGGTGCTCCAATGATCCAAGAGAGTCCTGAAACGTATGTCATACATGCCAATCCATTATCGTCCACTGGAATATGTCAATCCACTGTCGTCACTGGAACATGTTAATTCACTGTCGTCCACGGTGAGGGCAAAACTGACCTTGATTACTTTACCGTCCCAGTGGACGACAGCATGCCTCGGAGATACGAAGGATTTCTGCACAGCTGTCGACACTTCACAACGATGTGCCACTCTTCCACGGCGAGACGTGTCCTTCGAGATACTGAATTTGTCCAGGTCTGCGGGCGGATCTGCCGAACGTAGGACTGCCGCCACGACACTTGCCACCTATGTGCGAAATTGAAAGGAAATTGACAAGGATGCGTATGGTTTTTATGTGACAAAATAATCACTAAATTTTCCGTCGTTACGTCTATTATATCTTTGTCAAGGAAAGATCATTACTGATATATACACACCTGATTATTGGACATCCGGAAGCGATCAGCCACTTCAATAACAGCCGGTGCATTGAGGATGCGGTGAGGAAGGCTGATTGATACAGTTGATTCTCTCGGCTGTCGGTATGGTGGTTCTAGCTGTGATTCGGAGTTGCTCGATGATCTGCTTTCTATAGATTCATCGTCGCTCTCAGCTTCGGTTCCTAATTTCGTTTTTGAGGTGCCTGGCTCATCACGAGATTGTTGTCTTGAGAGTTGCCGTTTTCTCTTGACAACGAACACTTTATCATTCCCACTCATTGTTGCCTGGCGCAGGCCCCGTTGATCCTCATAAAATTTAATATCTTCTTGTTTGTTGTTGTCTGAGAGCAGTCGACTTTTCTGTATCTCTTCAATAGCATCGGGAGCTCCGATGTCCCAGAGCTTGTTCAGATTTTCTGAAAACTTCTCCCTGCCTTTTCCCGCGTCACTGTCTCTCATCTTGCTCTTCTGCAGCGAGCGCCACTCTTCCCACAGTAACTCCAGTTTTCTTTCGCAGTTACGCCTCGTGATCGTCTTTATACGTGCCATGTTCCAAAATGCCAGAACATTGGCCACCGTGTCTTTTACGGCGGCCTTCCTGTCAGTAGTTTCCTGCTTGGCATAGAAGAAGTACTGGAGAACTTGATGGGTGGTTGGCAATTTGGCACCACCGATCGAGGAAGATGGCTGACCAATTAAGAAGACGTCCGTGGCTGACCTTAGAGAAGGTGGTGCTGTTGTTGCTGCTTTCTCTTTTCCAGAATAAGTAACTTTCAGAGTCTTCCCACTCCTGGTTGTTAACAGTTTATCCATTGTACTAAAGTCTAGACTTATCAAACAAGAATCAATTGACACAGTTGATCTGTAAAAAGCAAACTGTGATTAGTAAAAATATTGGTCATAGACATAGCGTGTGTGTGTAATTGGGATTTTAGGATGCGCCAGCTACTGATGCTATGATTACGTCCATAACGGGGGACAAATACGGTATTTTAAATTTTAATGTTATTTCTAGGTGAGTGTAACTTCTAAACCACTTGTCCGATCAACTTGGTAAGTATCTGAGAGGATTTCTTTCACTGAGAGGATTCAGAAAATATGGTCATTTGATGATTTATCTTTATTCAGTAAAAAATTGTCAATTTGGCCAAATTTCCAAAATTGAAATTTTCAAGGTCGATGCGCGACCCCTAAATATTGATCGATTTTGGTAAAAATGGTGTCAGTGTGCTTCCACTGAACCAAATCACGGGAAAAACTTTGACCAGCTATAATTTTTTAAAAAAAGTGAAAAGTGATCCACCTTCTTCTTTCCAGCAAATATAAATTTAATTCACGGAACCTTTTCCAGTAATTTAGTTCTTTGAATCCATTGAGCTTGGGCTATGAAGCTTCTCTGAATCCCTTCTAGTTGACTAATGTTTTTTTTTTTATATGGGGATGTTAAAACCAAGCAGTATTCCACTTGGGTATGATCAGTGTTTTCAATAGAGGAATCATTATATTCCTATCCCTTCGTTTATAGGTTCTCAGTATCTGCCCAGTTATTCTTTTTGCTCTGTTTACTGCTATCTTTTACTTTTTGTGTTTCAAATTTCCGTTATCAGTCATTAGAACTCTTAAATCTTTTGTTTCAGAGTTTCTGTGAATTTCCCATCCATTTGGGGAATAGTATTTCATGAATTTTTAGATACTGCCTTGAGTGCTTGTAGAGATCCTATATCCTCTGGGTTTCTTATTTTTCTACTAATTTTCGTGTCATCGGCAAAGGATGTTACTGTGTTGTTACTGGTAACGTCCTCATCTACTATTCTCTGTGGTACTGAGCTAAGGACCTCTGATTTTTATAACTTGAAGGTTGGAGGCATTTTTGAAAGTCGAAATTTTTAGCAGTTTTCTTATACAATCTATATAAGCATATATTAGCATCGCTTACTACGAATCTACCGGCTCCGGGTTCGATTCCTGATGACGGCAGTCAGCATGCAGGAAACCCAGCTGTTCACCCTTCCATAAAATAAAAATTGGTTGGTAGATAAATGGGTACCCTGGGTAGCCTAGTGGTTAAGGCGCTGGGCTGCTGGTCGGGAGGTCGTGAGATCGAGTTTGAGTGAGGACTTTGGAAATGATGACCATCCGTGTTGGGTCGTGGTTCGGATTCCACGTTAAGCTGTAGGTCTAAGGTGGAGCAACAAGCTTGACCTTCGTCAGAATAAAAAATTTGTGTATATATATATATATATATATATATACACACAATGAAAAACCGGTACGACATTAACTTAAGAGAGAATCCATCTTGAAATCCGTGTTCTTGACCTTGAATTAAAACGTTTAAAAAATATTTTTACATTAAACTTAACGCAATATTTCCTTCAGTTATGCTTGTTTTTAATCTTCGACTATATATATATATATATATATATATATATATATATATATATATATACTAGGGCACTCAATATATTTTGCCCCACCCTTTTTTTCTTAGCTAAATAATAGGTCATGGGGCTGAAATGTCTTTTGGGCCGTAAGTTTGAACTTTCTGCGCTTCACGTAACCGTATTTTTCTAGTTTGAACCTCCCCCTCCTTGTATAAAACCGCTTTTAAACGCCCTTGTATAAAACCGATGGTTAAAGCAGTTTCGAAAATGGCGTCTGACAGTGATGTGCGTCGTAAACAGAGAGCTGTTATCGAGTTCTTAACCGCAGAGAAGGAAACAGTTGGAAATATTCACAAACGTCTACAAAACGTTTATGAAGATGCTGTTGTTGATTGGCGCGTCACATACAAGGCGCTATCACTGGAGCTAGGAATTAGTGAAGGAAGTGTGAATACGATACTTCAGCAACTGTAACATCAAAAGTGTGTTCATGGTTTGTTCCTCGCCAACTGAATGAAGATCACAAAGCATAAAGCAAAGAAACTGCTTCCGAGTCGTTGGTTCGATACGAGAAAGAAGGGGATGACTTCCTTTCACGAATTGTGACTGGGGATGAGACTTGGGTACACCACTTTGAACCTGAAACAAAACGCCAATCCATGGAGTGGCATCACGCAGACTCCCCACGCAAGAAAAAGTTCAAAATGGCTCCCTCTGCAGGAAAGGTTAATGCCACCATCTTCTGGGACATGAAAGGGGTGATTCTGGTGGACATTATGAAGAAAGGACACAAAATCAACTCGGAGGCATATATTGCTACCCTACAGAGACTCCAGAGACGTATAAATCGAGTTCGACCTGAGAGAAAACTGGAAGACGTCCTTCTTTTGTACGATAACGCAAGACCACACAACAATTTGCAAATAAGAGAGGGCACCACAAAAATGCGCTTGACTGTGTTACCCCACCCTCCATACAGCCCGGATCTGGCACCTTCAGAATTCCATTTGTTTGGGCCAACGAAGGATGCTATTCGTGGAAGAAAGTTTCAGAGTGACGATGAGGCTGTTGGCTCCAGCGGAACCCAGCGGACTTTTACCAGCATGGACTAAAGGCCCTTGTTTCGAAAGGGAGGAAAGCCGTAGAAAACGATGAAGTCTATGTGGAAAAATAAAAACTTGTAAAAAAGGTATGTAACTACTTGTGTACAAAATTTCTGGAACTTACAAAGAAACTTGGAAAGAAAAAAAAAGATGGGGGCAAAATATATTGAGTGGCCCTCGTATATATATATATATATATATATATATATATATATATATATTGTTGCTGCTGGAAAATATCTACAGTAAAAAGGGTGAAAGAATTATCATTTCAGTGAGCCAGTCAGATTTTATTTTAGTAAACTTCTGTTCAACACAGATCTACTGTACTCCAAGATTGAATACAATCGTCTGGCGTTAGCCATGTCATAAAGTGAACACTCGTATTCATTACAAGGCTGAAAATGTTGGTTTAGCGGTTCTAGTGCAATGTTCTGTTTTTAAACTTACTCTTTCCTCAGAACAATTAGGAGGAAAAAAACCATGGATCGAAATCCATATTTCAGTGCTCACTCCTTATCCAAAATTTAACGGCTCGTAAGATACATATAAGCTTAAAAGGCGAGAGAAGAAGTGAAGGGTGAAATCTTCTCAGAAACACTCTTCGCATATGAATAGATTTTTACGCAGAAAGGAGGGGGCCAAGGACAAACGCCCGCAATAAACGGCCCCTCCCCACCATAGAAGGAATAGAAGGAGACGAGAACCGAAATTAAGATCCAAAGCTTTCGAGGTGTCTGGGCAGTTTGCTTTTGAAAGATTGGAGGTTATAGACAGTGGGAAAGATGGATTGAGGAAGGTTGTTCCAGAGTTGACCGGTTGAGTAGAATAATAATTTTATGTATTTATTTATTGATCTAGTTATGCATTTGCAGGGAACATACACTGAATGTAACAAGAAATATAGATGCAAAAATGGGATTGTTGATCCTCTTTTATGCACACAAGGCTTCATATCTTTATTTGCAGAATCTTTTAGATAATGCAAAATATGGAGATTATTTACATTAAGTTTAAAGACATACGTCTTTAGAGAGACAGTTAGATAATTGTCTTTAGGTAGATAGATAACTGTCTTTAGATAGATATATTTGAGTTAAGATTACGCATTCTCTTTTCTCTTGATATTGCGTGTATGTATAATATTAAATACTTTGACATTGAATATTAGATGGCCTGACATTAAAGGCCTTGACATTGAGTATTATATACCTTGACCTTACGCGGAAGTTTTTGTGGCTACACGGATATAAAATTATATATCATTAATTGTAATTGATACGTAGAAGGAAGTGGGAAGGAGGGAAAAGTAGGACTGAATAAAAATAGGGATAGGGATAGTATGGTTTGTATGGTTTGATGAATTTATCTTTCAGTTTATTTCGTAAGATTTTTAGCGTGTTATATTCTTTCGTCTCTTAATCGAGGTCGTTCCAAAGGTTGTTTCAGTGGAAGATAAAGATTTAGTCGCAGAGTTTAACGTGTAATTTGGTTTTCTGATGTACGTGTTTGATTGTCTTGTTTTGAAGCGGTGTTTTGGATGATTTCCGGAGTAGAGTTATCAACAATTTGATACATATAAGAGGCAATGATTTGCTTGTAGATTTCTACTACGTACTGTAGTTTCAGAATTTTTAAATCGTGGAGATTCTTGTCGTCTCATATATTTTCATTATCCTCTTCGTTTTATAAATTTTCCTAATCATTGGTTTTTGCCTTACCACCAATGAGTGTATTAAATATTGGGATCAAGTAAAGATAAGCACCCCCAGCCTTCTTTAATTAGCCTTATAAGGCTAACTAACGAAAATATCACGACCTAACCTAACCAATCGTTAAGTCAACTGTACGCCCTTGACGATTGGTTAGGTTAGGTCGTGATATTTTCGTTAGTTAGCCTTATAAGGCTAATTAAAGAAGGCTGGGGGTGCTTATCTTTACTTGATCCAAATATTGTCGTGCACTGCTGTAAACGCTAATGCAGTACTGCGACTGTGGGTGTATACCATAGTGTAGTATGTGTAGTCTACTGTTTTAAAAATTTATTTTGGAAATGTCGCACATACTTTGGCAACTATGTATGAGACTTTGGATAATTTATTATATAGTTTTTTGAATGAGAGGTTAATTTCAGAGATGATAACTGTGGAAAAAAAAAAAAAATAAAATATATATATATATATATATATATATAACTGCAATGACCGCGCAGTATATAAATGAATAGAAACGACATAAGTGTTAAGGAACGTTTCTGCACACGAGGAGGAGAGATAACGAATAATGAAAAATGAGGCGAACCGCCCGGGAATCGAACCCAGGGCCTTCCAATTGCCGGTTGGACGCTCCAACCGGCAATTGGAAGGCCCTGGGTTCGATTCCCGGGCGGTTCGCCTCATTTTTCATTATTCGTTATCTCTCCTCCTCGTGTGCAGAAACGTTCCTTAACACTTATGTCGTTTCTATTCATATATATATATATATATATATATAATGAATAAAACCACGAAGGGAAAAGAAACACAAAGGGGTGCTCAAGCGCTTTCGTCTAATGCCCCTCAGTGTTCCTGAGGATGTCATTAGACGAAAGCGCTTGAGCACCCCTTTGTGTTTCTTTTCCCTTCGTGGTTTTATTCATCATAAATATTTTTCACGTGTCACTTTCGTGAAATAATTTTTCATATATATATATATATATTATATATAATATATATATATATTATATATATATATGAAAATTATTTCACGAAGGTAACACGTGAAAAATATTTATGATGAATAAAACCACGAAGGAAAGGAAACACAAAATGGTGCTCAAGCGCTTTCGTCTAATGACATCCTCAGGAACACTGAAGTACATAAAAAGGTTAAGCCTATATATAGGTTACAGAAAGAAAAAAAGAAAAAATAAATAACATACATACACACACACACATATATATATATATATACATACATATCTATATATACAAATACATACATACATACATACATACATATATATACAATAAACAGAGAAGTAAAAATAATAAAAAATTAAAAATTAAAACCTTAAAGGATTACCAGTGAGGCGTACAGATTTGTAAGGAAAAATATCGATTTTTAGCACAAGATAAAATGGATTATAAAAATACAAAATTATACTGGAACTCTGCCGGGTTTTAACACAATGCTGCCTATGGTCAGGTTTCGATATATATAAAAAAAAAAAAAAAAATGCAAATTAAAAGTTAATCGATTTTTAGCACAAGATCACATGGATTATAAAAATACAAATTTATACTGGAACTCTGTCCGGGTTTTAACACACTGCTGCCTATGGTCAGGTTTTGATATATATAAAAAAATAAAATGCAAATTAAAAGTTAATAAAGTAGAAGACAAGTTTACCAAAGATTTTCATATAACAATATTGTGAAAAATATCATAGTAAAAAATAGCCCTACCAATAATTCAGGCATTATCTATAAAATTGGTTGTAAACAATGTGATTCCTTTTACATAGGTCAGACGGGAAAGGATTTGCACACACGTATAAAACAGCATCAATATTCCGTTAGAACAGGACAGTTGTCCAGTGCCCTTTTTGTCCATTTGTCAGAGTTAGCCCACTGTATTGATTGGAATAATGCTTCAGTTTTATTCCATTCAAGCAACATTGTTAATAGAAATATTCTTGAGTCTGCCATTATCCAACTTTCAAATAACTTCAACATAAGCAAAGGTCTTTTTCAACTCGATCCTGTTATGTTGAATTCCTTTAAAACAGATTTAAATAAGAAGGGTAAAACATTAAATCTTTGGTAAACTTGTCTTCTACTTTATTAACTTTTAATTTGCATTTTATTTTTTTATATATATCAAAACCTGACCATAGGCAGCAGTGTGTTAAAACCCGGACAGAGTTCCAGTATAAATTTGTATTTTTATAATCCATGTGATCTTGTGCTAAAAATCGATTAACTTTTAATTTGCATTTTATTTTTTTATATATCGAAACCTGACCATAGGCAGCATTGTGTTAAAACCCGGCAGAGTTCCAGTATAATTTTGTATTTTTATAATCCATTTTATCTTGTGCTAAAAATCGATATTTTTCCTTACAAATCTGTACGCCTCACTGGTAATCCTTTAAGGTTTTAATTTTTAATTTTTTATTATTTTTACTTCTCTGTTTATTGTATATATATGTATGTATGTATGTATGTATGTATTTGTATATATAGATATGTATGTGTATATATATATATATATGGTGTGTGTGTGTGTATGTATGTTATTTATTTTTTCTTTTTTTCTTTCTGTAACCTATATATAGGCTTAACCTTTTTATGTACTTCAGTGTTCCTGAGGATGTCATTAGACGAAAGCGCTTGAGCACCATTTTGTGTTTCCTTTCCTTCGTGGTTTTATTCATCATATATATATATATATATATATATATATATATATATATATATATATTAGGGTGGTCCAGGAAATAAAAAGTCAAAATTTTAGAAGTGGTACCTTTTATTTTTGTGACAAATAAATAATGAGAAACTAATGTATGCGAAATATTTTAATAATTGAAGTATATTTAGAGGTTCCTCAATGGACATGCCCTGTTTCTCATCGCTGTCATCAATCATAAAAATTGTATTTTTACACGCACATGCAGTTATGTATATATCACTGAACACAAAGAAGCTATATAATTTATCATATATTTTATCATATTTTATGTGGTTTGAAGATGGTCCAGCACCCTCATTAACAAGTAGGCTTATGTTGGGCCTCGGATAGTGAGACCGAAAACACTGGGTAACAAAATTTGAAAAATTTTCTGTTTATTGTGATTTTTCTGTCGTTTCTTAATGATTTCGGGGCGCTGATTCCAAAAATGATATTGGTTTTGCTCTATCATCAACCGTTTCAAAAATATAGGTTATCACACGTTTCATATGGCAAAGTATATAAAGAAGGCTAACATAAATATTTTCTGAAAATAAAAACACTATTGGAAATTAATATTTATTGAGCCAAAATTGTTTGACAAACCCAAAATGGTGCAAAGGATATAATATATATCATGAGGAGAACCGATAAGAGAATAACAAGCCTCGTTATGCAGTGTGCGTTCCTTAAAACGCGACTTCCGCGTATGAACATTCTTATCCTTTCTGATCAGCGACCATACGTAGTCTCCCATCATGGAAGCATCCCAATGGCCCTGGTACCTTTTCTCCATCGTTTGAATATCTTGATGGAATCTTTCGCCATGTTCTTCACTCACATCGCCCAGGTTATCATGAAAAAAGTCTAGATTTGAATGCAGATAGTGTAATTTTAAAGACATACGGCACCCCATTTTGCCATAGCACTTAATCAAGTTTGACACTAACTCCTTATAGTTTGGTGCTTTATGGTTGCTAAAAACCCACGAACCACATCACGGAAAGCACACCAAGCCTCTTTTTCGATCGGAGTCATCTTGGCTTCAAGGTTCTTTGAATTCAACAGCGCCTTGACTCGTGGTCCTACAAAGATGCCAGCCTTGACTTTGGCCTCAGAGAGTTTAGGGAACATGACCCGAATCTGTTGGAAAACTTCCCCTCCAAAATCTAACGCAGTTACAAACTGCTTAATTAGACCCAACTTAATACGGAGAGGGTAGCAGAACTATGTCAGGCTTCACAAAGAGGTTCCCTGAGTACATTGTACTTTCCTGGTTGCAGTCCTTCACGTGGAGGCCAATGAACTGTTTTATAGTGCTCAGTTGAAGCCCTGCTATCCCACAGGCAAAGAAAACATGAATATTTAGTAAACCCTCCTTGTAAACCTAACAGGAAACCAATCATTTTGAAATCACCACACACGTCCCAGTTATATTGTTCATACCTGATTTGAGTGAGCAGTTGTTTGACATTTTCATAGTCCTCTTTCATTTGAACAGAATGTGCAACTGGTATAGATGGATATTTGTTCCTATTGTGGAGTAGAACAGCTTTTAAACTCCGAGTTGAACTGTCAATAAACAGGCGCCACTCTGAGGGTATATGTGTTAACCCAATAGCTGTGAATAGACCATTAACCTCGCTGCAATAACAGAGAGAGCCATTGACATCGTAGAACCTTGCAAACTCTTCATGCCGCTTTCGGTATACAGTGCTCTTGCAGTCTTCTCCAAGCAAATTCCACTCTTTGAGTCTGGAGGTCAGAAGCTCAGACCCTGATTTCGTCAGACCCAAATCTCTAATTAAGTCGTCCAATTCCCTCTGATTTGGAAAGTGAGGGTTTGTACTGAAAGTTACTGTATATTCTTCATCATGATTGTCCTCACCAGCCGACATCTCAGATGAGCTAGCTGCATTCCTCATTTTCAACCTGCAAAGCAAAGAAACAAAATATAGGCATAGCTATATATGAGAAGAGCATCAGCACTAAGAAAAATCGACACATAATGACCCACAGTCTGTAAATACAGAAGGTAAAGTAATGGATAGATACCTGTTCTGGTGGACGTGGTATTGGAAGACCTTCGCCATGTGGTACAGGAGCTATGGACGACGCTATGCTTGGATACTGAAGAGTCTGCCTTCCTTTAACTTTCCTGTACTTAGAAACATCTACCATGCAGTAGTAGCAATCGTCGTGGTGGCTCTTTGGTTCTCTCCATATTCTGGGTACCGCAGAGGGCATTGCCTTGCGTACTCCCCGCAGCCACCCTTCAAGTGTGGAGCGGCAGCTTCCACAGATCACATGGGGTGCCCAGGGCTTATCTTGGTCACCTATAGGCATACCAAAATAGAGCCGATACGCGATCCAGAACTTGGTGCCTTTCACAATCTTGCGATACTTGCTTGGGGCCTATGTAATACCCACAAACGTAGCAGAATATATCCGGCGAGTGTTTACAAGCTCTAGTTGCCATTCTCTTTACCAAACTGTACTACGTTAACCATAACCTGCAGATATAGAGAGAAGAGTTATTAAATCTGCAACAGATTACAGATTCCAGAAAAAAGATGTATTCACAACACTGAAATAATGTTCGCAATAAAAAAGGATCGATAACACTCAAATCGTCAGCACAGAGAAGCACAGAAACACAGTACCTCAGTGTTGGTAACCATCAGACAAACAACCTGCTTTCTTTGTGTGCTCACACTTACTGACTTCTCAGACTCTGCGCTCTTCTTTATATAGCACAGTGGAAATTTCGGGCAATTTCTAGAGCAAGAAACTGTCAACGAACATCCGGATTGTTCTCAACAATTCCTGATTATTCTGATATTGCTGCGCCCATAATAACATTATACTGGTAAAACATGAAAAATGGATTATCTCTGAAACCATTGATGATACACACAAACCAAGGCCACATTTGGACTCAGCTCCCACAAATGCATATAGAAACATAAAAAATTCTATATAAACAGAATCAGTGTTACACAGTGTAATCAGAGATAATTCACTGGTCAACAAAGTTTTTTGTCACAGAGATATTTTTACTTGAACTATGTGTAATTTTTTACGTTGATCACGAAAATGAAAACAGAATTTTTCTATCACCCACAGTTTTAGAGTGACACGAATTTACATTACTTAGGATTTGAGTGAGAATAGGAAGGGGGCGGGGTCTGCCCCTTCCTCTTCCTCTGCTTATAAATTGCTACACGTCACTGTTGACTTTCATTTGTCAGTTACTCATTTGATTTCACTCAGTGAACATCGTGCATTTTATTTGTGATTTTCCTTAATCATTTTTTGTGTCAGTGCGTTCGTATTGTTTCATGACAGAATGCCACGCAAGTGTGTCAACCATCCAAACTGTTTCTGTTATGTGTACAGAGAGTTAACACTTAAATTTCAAAGGCGAAATTTCACCCCTCTCGTCAAAAAAGCATACGAACTTTATTTTGGTTGCAAGGTAGGGGACCAGAACAAGACGTGGGCACCTCATATATGCTGTATTACGTGTTTAAGACTTCTGACAGGCTGGCTAAATGGGTCTCGTCAAATGCCGTTTGCTGTTCCGATGATATGGAGAGAGCCGAAAGACCATTTAACGGATTGTTTTCTGCTTAACAAATATACTAGGCATTACTGCGAAATCTAAACATATGGTACAATACCCAAATTTACCATCAGCCATAAGGCCTGTTTTACATAATAAACATTTGCCAGTACCAAGGCCACCGGAAAAGTGGAATTTAGATGATGAAAATGAAATTGATGTACAATGGTAATGACGAAGCTCATCATGGTTTACTGACGGACGATGTTGATCCAATGTTTGAACCATCTTGTTCATCGACAGAGCCTCACTTAATGTCTCAAGCAGACCTGAGCGAGCT
Source organism: Bathynomus jamesi (assembly GCA_023014485.1). Classification (NCBI taxonomy): domain Eukaryota; kingdom Metazoa; phylum Arthropoda; class Malacostraca; order Isopoda; family Cirolanidae; genus Bathynomus; species Bathynomus jamesi. The sequence continues at coordinate 670,807 of JAJOZX010001188.1, read as the reverse complement.
TGTCTGTGATCTGAAATTGTCAAAAGATCAATCCGAACTTTCGGCTTCCAGGTTGAAAGGTTGGATGGAATCTTCAAGAAAAAGGCACTAAAATATCTTTTTACCGCAAGCATCAAGGAAACTTTCTACCCTCTCATGAAAACTCTTGGCCAACAACATGATCCAAACGAATGGCGCCTATTTATTGATTCCTCGAAGCTGAGTTTAAAAACTGTATTACTCCATAATGGAAATAAATGCCCTTCAGTTCCATTAGCACATGCTGTACATATGAAGGAATCATACGACAATATGCATCTGCTTGTGAAACATATCCAATATGATAAATACTCTTGGCATATCTGTGGAGACTTGAAAGTTATTGCACTTCTTGGTTTACAACTGGGTTATACGAAATTCTGTTGTTTCCTCTGTGAATGGGACAGCAGAGCACGGGAAAGCCATTACTCAAAGAAGCAATGGCCACTTCGACAAGCGTTGATACCAGGGCATAAAAATCTCACCAGTTCACCTCTTCTTAATCACAAAAAAGTTATTTGCCACCACTACATATTAAACTTGGTTTAATGGAAAATTTTGTTAAGGCTATGGATCAAAATGGCAGGGAGGGGGGATCTCTACTTGAAACAGAAATTTTCGAAGATCAGCGAGGTCAAAATCAAAGAAGGGATATTTGTGGTCCCGCAAATTAGAGAAATCATGAGAGACAGCGCGTTTGATGAAACTCTAAGTGAAGTTGAAGGAGCAGCTTGGAGAGCATTTAAAGTAGTGAACACAAATTTCCTCGGAAACTTCAATACCGAAAATTAAGAGTCACTTGTTGAAGAACTTCTCAAGGCCTACAAAGACGTGGGATGCAACATGTTGAAAATTCATTTTCTTGATCACATCTTGACTTCTTCCTAACAAACTTAGGCGATGTTAGTGATGAGCATGAGGAACGCTTTCATCAACAAATATCCACGATGGAGAAGCGATACCAGGGGAAGTGGAGCCCCAGCATGTTGGATGACTACTGCTGAACATTGTCAAGGGATGGCTCAGAGGCGAAATACAAGCGTAAATCATCAGTAGCCACATTTTAGGTGAATTCAATATGCATTTTCTACTTTGATATTGCTATTACGCCTACAAATTAGTCCAAATTTCATTTTCGATTCACTCAATATTGGTGGGTGATAGAAAATTTTTGAGGCCATTTTTGAACTCAGCTGTAAAAATCCTATACGATCCACCCATTTTTGTTCATGTGACAAATAAAAAGTTCGATTTTGTCGACCAGTGAATTATAATCTGAAGAAGAAACTGTTTTTGATCTTCATCTTTTGTGAGACGATCATTGAAGTCAGTTATAAACTTAATTCCCCGCTCTGCTGTGTCATTTACAACCTTGAGACTTTCAATGCAACTCTTGGCTATTAGAAATTGATTCATATTTTCCCAATCCTGTGGATCCGCCTCTGTGACAAATCCGCGCTCTAGTCCTAGAATGTCGAAGGAGGTCATTGTTTTGCGAGATACAAAATTTGCTAAAGTTCTGGTTGGAATTGTGAAACCCGGAAATTTGTACGCCAACATTTGTACGACGGAAATTTATACGCCAGCATTTGTACGCCAGAACATTTATACGACTGGAAATTTATACGCCAAGCATTTGTACGACGGTAATTTATACGTTATACGCAAGAAATTCATGATCAGTTAATAAAATTTAATTTGAAACTAGGTAAGTTAAAATACAAATTATCACAAATTATGAAATTACATATTACAATAATTAAATGCATAATTGAAACTAGATTTCAGCTTATCAATTTAAGAGAAAATGTAACTAGCGATATACAGAACGAATGTCATTTAAAAAATCGGAGAACAAATCTTGCGAGTTTTTTCTCATTAATCTCCAGACCTAACCTAACCTAACCTAACCTAACCTAACGAATGTCATTTAAAAAATCGGAGAACAAATCTTGCGAGTTTTTTATCATTAATCTTCAGACCTAACCTAACCTGACCTAACCTAACCACCTGTACCCATTCAATAACCATTTACCTACCTGTTAATCCCTTAATACGCTGTGATACATGATAAAATTTAAAATTCTTCAAATTGAAAATATTTTCAAAATATTTAAATAATGTTTAAGTTTATTTACTCTTTTTTGCACCTGTGCTTATGTTTATATAAAAAAATGAAGTCACGGTTATTATCATGGGTAGATCGCATACTTAAGTCAAAAAAGTCCGGTGAGCGCATACTTAAATTACCGTCGTACAAATGTCAGTCGTATAAATTTCCAGTCGTATAAATGTTCTGGCGTACAAATGCTGGCATATAAATTTCCGTCGTACAAATGTTGACGTACAAATTTCCGCACACGTGGAATTGCAGAAGGATCCGATTTTATCTGTTTTAAATAATTTTAATTTTCTGAATTTTTCAAAGCTTTGACCATGTTTCTCTTGGTTATTGTATCCATGTCAGGATCGAAAAAGGACAAAGCAATCATTTCTTCAGATAAATACCAAAGATGCCTCAAAAAAGCCTTCAGTCCTGCACTGGCAATAGCCCCATTAACATTTCTGTAATTGTATAAAGATGTGAGAAACATCAGGCCATTTGCTGGTGCAGCTATTGGATGAGGACAGGAAATCCAAGCTTTAGTATATAAAAAGTGTTTGTCTCTTAAACATTTCTCCTCTCTTGCGGTCAAGCAGAACTGTCGTTTGAACATCCAGACTTTTATAGTGTACAAAGCCTTAGCCATCCATCTGGCCCTGTGCATTGCCCCTGGAGCAATCAGTCGAATGCCTCGTGGTTGAGTACCACCAAGAAATATGAGAGTAAGCTCAACAAGTTCATGATAATCATCTCGAAGCTGGAAATTGGATGGAAGCGTTTTGTTTGCAAACTCACTGATTTCAGACCTCAAATTCATATTGTTTATCATAATTTCTGAGCAATGTTGGTCGGTCAGTGCTGTATCAAAGTGTTCAGTGTCGAGTGATGACCATTTTTTAAGGAAACGCTTGAACAGACCTATTTCTGGAGCGGCTGACGGCCCCAAACTCTGATTGAAAATATCACTTAGAACTATTTCGTACATGTGATGCCTACATGCACATTGCACAATATAGCAGTCGTCTTTAAAGTTTAACCTGAAGCAATTGACAAGCACCAGATTTTGCCCCAGTGTTGGATGCCGTTGTATCTGCGCACATAGCTTTAATTTGATTCAGGACTTCTCGGTCTTGAAGAGCGTTGTATACAGCTTGACTCATTGCTTCCCCTGTACCAATATCTGTA
>JAJOZX010001188.1:605000-665000 GCA_023014485.1 Bathynomus jamesi | reverse complement strand
CTTCAGTGTTCCTGAGGATGTCATTAGACGAAAGCGCTTGAGCACCTTTTTGTGTTTCCTTTCCTTCGTGGTTTTATTCATCATAATATTTTTCACGTGTTACTTTCGTGAAATAATTTTCATATATATATATATATATATATATATATACAGGGTGGGCGGAAAGTAGCTCCCTATTTTGGATTGGTAAAAAAATACATATATTATCCATTTATTTCAGAAGAAATAATATGAAAAGGTAGGCATACATGGTAGGTTTTCTCTAAAATTCAATGTGGGCTCCAACTCTTTCCACCAGCTTCTGGAGCCGCCCAGGAATGGCGTCCACTGACTTTAGCAGGAACTCCGGCGGGATGGAGGACATGACTTCCCGAATTCGGTCCTCCAGTTCTTCCAATGTCCTCGGTTTGGTGCGGTAGACTTCTTCCTTTACCCACTCCCAAAGAAAGAAGTCGCACGGTGTCAAGTCGGGGCTCCTGGCTGGCCATTGATGTGGACCACGACGACCCATCCAACGCCCAGGGAAGTGGGCATCCAGCCACTCACGGACAACAAGAGCGAAGTGCGGAGGGGCGCCATCTTGCATAAATATCAGATCGTCGATGTTCTCCCATGTGCTGACAACCGGCCAGACCTCGTTTCGCAACATAGCAAGGTACCGCTCAGCATTCATGGTGTTGCGCAGAAGGAACGGGCCCACAACCTGATCTGAGGTCATACCACACCACACCGTTACACTGAACCGATTCTGCCGTTTTTCAGCGTTAACCGTGCGACTTCTTTCTTTGGGGTGGGTAAAGGAAGAAGTCTACCGCACCAAACCGAGGACATTGGAAGAACTGGAGGACCGAATTCGGGAAGTCATGTCCTCCATCCCGCCGGAGTTCCTGCTAAAGTCAGTGGACGCCATTCCTGGCGGCTCCAGAAGCTGGTGGAAAGAGTTGGAGCCCACATTGAATTTTAGAGAAAACCTACCATGTATGCCTACCTTTTCATATTATTTCTTCTGAAATAAATGGATAATATACGTATTTTTTTACCAATCCAAAATAGGGAGCTACTTTCCGCCCACCCTGTACAGTATATATATATATATATATATATATATATATACAAAGGTGGGCAGGACCGAGTTCCAAAAGGACCGAACTCCAGGAACTCGGTCCTTTTTAAGGACCGGAAAGTCGGTCCTTTTCTCAGTGAGGACGAGGAGCGACGGTCCATTTTTAAGCAATTCCGGACGGTCCGGGTCGGACGGTCTTTTTTAGTGATTTTAGTGTGTTTAGTGATTATTTGAAGTTCTAAAGAAGATGGATCAGTGACAGCCATTTTGAAATGTTAGTCTTCTTGAAGGGAAACTCAAGCATTTAACTTAATAACTTTTTTTCATCATTTATGTATTGTATTAATTATAATTTACGTTAATAAAATTAAAGATTTCCGGTGTCTTTAATTTCATTTTTCATTTTAATCAAATTTTTCACTTATATATATAAGGACCGAGGACCGAGTCGTTCCTAGGTCCTATCTTCAGAAAGGACCGTGACCGGGACCGGGACCGTCGGTCCTTTTTGAGGCCCGGGTGCCCACCTTTGTATATATATATATATATATTCAAGCATAGTTTGTTGGCGTTAAGACATGCATGTATTCTTTGGAGTGTATTGTTGGTAGTTGTTTAGAGTGGCAATAAGTTCTTGTTTGAAGTAATGATTGCCGTGTCATCTGCGTTCTGGTAACAAGATGCATTTACTGTATCAATGAACGGTGGAAGTCATTTATGCGTAAAGGAAGAAACAGGATAGGTGCCAGAATGCTCCCTTGAAGCACTCCTTGGGATATTGATTTTGTCTAGAACGTATGAGAATCCTGCTTTATAAAATGTTAAGAGTGGTTGTGTCGATAGTATAAGATTTACCGCGCATGTTTATACGTGTTCTATAATACAGAGTGGGCCAATTTTTTGTGCATTTTATGTAAATTCGAATGAAGTCTCCTCTTCTTTCTGTTCGGAAAATGTCAAAAAGGTAAAAGGTAAAAGGTAAAAGAGGTTTTTGTACGGGTCTAGTATGAATGTTTTTAAGTATAATTACTTGAAAATCTTCTTTTTCATTGGAGTTAATGTGTTTTTGAGGTAACTATGATGTTTTAACAAGGCTTCTGATGTTAAAGTTCGACAATGATAAGAGAAACCTTCGTCAGACTTTGCGTTGAGGTAGCACTAATATTACACTACTACTACTACTACTACTACTACTACTACTACTAATAATAATATAATAATAATAATAATTTCTAAAAATTTATTAATATCCTCCAATGGGCATCCAGTGGGCATCAATGAATTTTTTCACTAACATAAATGCAGTAGGCCCTAATAATATAATACACATTTTCCTTATTTCCTTATAATACATATTTTCCTTAATTTTTTTTAGGTTCCCATCGACTAGGCGATAATAATAATAATAATAATAATAATAATAATAATACCGCTTTAATGTTTAAGGACATTTATAAGACTAAATAATATACTCTTTTGTCGTTACTAAATCAGTGAAGCGACTGGGCACTAAAGGCGGTTAAACTAAATAAATAGCGTATACATATAAGGTTTCTTAGAATCAAATCTTTACAGAACTGTATATATATATATATATATATTATTATTATTATTGTCCTGAAGATGTGAATATATCACGAAAGCGCTCGGATTTCGTGTTTCTTTTTCCTTTTCCCAGTGGTTGTTTGCTTATTAAAAAGATCACGTGTTGTTCTGTGATTTTATTGCATATATATATATATATATATATATATAGAGAGAGAGAGAGAGAGAGAGAGAGAGTGTGTCCTAAAAGTCTTGCCTCACAATGTTAACCAATTAGCCTTTGTGGCAGGACTTCTGGGATATATATATATATATATATATATATATATATATATATATATATATATATAATATATATAAGCATCAACAAAGGACATCCCATTCTCTGTTTTCTTTTGCGTTTCATACAAATCAAAAGAAAAAATTTCCTCATTTGAATCTCTCTGAGGATATGTTGAAATGAGTTTGGAATATTGAGCTTCACAGTGAATTTCGTTTCAGTCTTCTTTACGGTGTTAGTCTTGGAACGTATCCTCGTGTATCCTTGAACAACAGAATGGGCGCAGAGTGGCCTTGCGTCAGAGTTTTGTACTTCCTCTCTACTATCTCTGGTAAGATTTGTGATCACTGGTCACACTGTCTTATTGTATTTGGTTTTACAGACTAACATTTTTAAATTTTAAATTTAGATTTAAATTTAAATATAGGGTGATCGAAAAGTGTCTCCGCAATAGTAATAAGATATTTACTTTATTGAAGTTACATATTTTAATGAAAATTGTACTATATTGGGAAATCTTTAACAAAATATTGGCGATGTCTAGGCTAGTCTAAGTTAAGTCTTGCTACGTTACTTACTCTAAACAGGTAACAATGATATGTCATTACATTTATACAATTCATATATCTCCTTATGTAAAATTTCAATAAAGTAGATATCTTATTACTACTGAGGAGAGACTTTTCGATCACCCTGTATAAAATTATTATTTTTAAATTTCCAGGACAAATTGTTTTCTTATTTGATAGTTCAAATGTATTATAGTACAAATTTTATTTTTATTTGAATATATATATATATATATATATATTATATAAATTATATATATATACAGTATATATAAAACGGGTGTGCCATAAAAAAGGGTACATTTTAAAAAGGCTATAAAATCAACATTTGTTATTTAATTTTAATAAAACTTCTACACAATAAAACATATATTTTTCTATACGCAAACAAGTTTTCAGACTAAAATATCGAATAATTCAAATTCTATCAACATTTAACGAAAGAGTATGATTTTTCTACTTAACATGCAAAATTTTTAAACCTTTTTAATATTTTTTATAAAAATAATTTTAACGTAAAATTTACCTGAAATTATTAAAAAAATGTTCGAAATGCTTTCCTTCCATTTCAATAACTTTTTTTATTCATGGCCGTAATTCATCTATGGCTCGATGTACTTCTTCCTGTGGAAGCTCTTCCCATTTTTGAATGATGATCTCGCGTAAATGAGCGACATCTTTTATCCCAGTCCTGTAGACTCGCTCTGCTAAGTTCGCCCATATATATATATATATATATATATATATATATACAGGGTGTCTCAGAAGTCGCGCACCATAGGCTTTATTCAGATTTACAAGGTTTACGCGTCGAAATGGTTTATAAGTGATGTTTAATTACAAAATATGTTCGATAATGCTTGAATAATAAAATTAATAGTATGTACAGTTAATCAAAAAGCTATCTTAAAATAATTAAATTGAATGAAACTACATTAGCCAATAATGCGCGACTTCATTCAATTTAATTATTTTAAGATAGTTTTTTGATTAAATGTACATACTATTAATTTTATTATTCAAACAGTATCAAACATACGAGTATATTGTAATTAAACATCACTTATAAACCATTTCGACTCGTAAACCTCGTAAATCTGAATAAAGCCTGTGGTGCTCGACTTCTGAGACACCCTGTATATATATATTACCCATTTTCATTAGACTGAAACTGTGAAATGATTTAAATAATGATATAAAAAATATTGTGATTGGATTGTGAATATTGTGAATTCTTATTGTGATATATTGTGAATATTGTGAATTCGTTTAAAACAAAGTTCAAATCTCGATTAATAGTGAAAAACCAATAAAAAATCTAGGATTAAATGTATATTATAATATTACTTATTCATTTCTCGTGTTTAGTTAACTACCATTCCTTTGTATTATATTGGTATCATATTTAAAATGGTGACTTTAAATACAGGGTGGACCATAAGTCGCTTTACTTCGTATTATAACGCAACTCACTTCGGTAAGGTGACTTATGGCCCACCCTGTATATGGTATAAATAAGATGAGAGTTGTGATTCCTGGAACATTTGGCCGATAAAGAATATTACTGTAGTTCAAGCGTCTATATATATATATATATATATATATATATATATATATATATATATATGATACTCGAAATCCTCCATCATTTCAGGTGTATTTATTGTATAATTATTTTTGAGGCAGTGCTTCTGACTTTATTTATTGTATAAGACTGAAACATCTGACAGTCACATACAGAAGAATGCCAAAAGTAAATAGACACCACGATGATTGTCCTCAAGAACAAATGGGGACAAAGCTCATCAATGTAATGTGAGAACGTGTGTCACCTTTACACAATTAAAAGGGGAAACCAACACGATTCTAAATATATTGATTTAATACATCTCGTATTATTATTGATTTCTTTATCAAATAAAAAACTATGGAAAAACCGAAGGTGTCTATTTACTTTTGTCAAAGATCTTTATACACACACACATACACACATACACACACACGTACGTACGTACACGAGAAGTTGTATAAACCAGTATCTGCAACTTACCTAAGTTATACGTCATAGAGCTCTTTTCAAATAATATTCTAACATACTTTAAGTTTTTTAAAAATAAAGCTCTTTTAATACAGGAAATACAGATACTACAATTGTCCCATTCGAATCTATGTCGCCAAACGGTACGGAACACACACACACGCACACACACACACACACACACATATATACAAGCAAGAGTTTACGCCTTACATCTTACATACATACATACATACACACGAGCACGCACGCATCTTTGCGTACGAATGTAATTTTTGGGCTCATGTGAAAATATTTTCACCCAAAGATCGACCTTGGAGAATTCCAGTTGGGTATCTCCTCTTAATTTCGAGGTTCGATTGTTTATATTTTTTTTAGTTATTTATTCACATATTATCAGTAATTTTATAAAGAAGAGCTAAAGGAGTGAGTCAGCAGAAAATGTTACCTTCAACGACCATGTTCGAAAACATTTCGTGTAACTCTATGCATTGCATAGGTGGATCCAGAGAGGGGGACAGGGGTTTTAATTGAAGCAATGTGGACGTAAGCATTCAAAAATTTTCCTAATTTTATTTAATCAGGATGTATATGGCCTCCAAATTAAGCCCCGTTTCTTCAATTAAGCCCCCTGGCCCCCCTCTCTGGATCTGCCTACGATACATTGTATGATAGTTCGTCTCCATTTTGTCTTTTTGTCTTACATAATTAAATCCTTTCATAAAATGTATTCGTTTTAATAATAATAATAAAGACTCGATGCAAACACGTATTGTTTATCGTGTTTCTGTATTCATGAATACTTTCAAATGTATTCGTGTTCGCATCCGGATCTTTTGACTTCTTTGTATTCGCTTTGTTAGTATTTGTGGAAAAGGTTTGCCGCACGAAATAAATTTTTAAAATTAAGGATATTTATTCCGTTGCATAAATTAAAGTATTAATCTTTGAATTTTTAATATTTTATAACTCGCCTCGATGCCCCAGTGGATCATCTGGCCTCTTTCTTAACCCTAACGACTCCAGTGCAGGGCCGCCGAGAGTGTCCCGGGCCCCGGGAAGGATTGGTAAATGGATCCCCCTGTTTACTCAGTATTTTATTATGAATGTTTTTTGTGTACATAACAAGCAAACTGATTATATGTCCAAGTCACTATTCAGAACATACAGTATGAATAAACACTCAGAGGAAATGACTATTTTATTTGTCGAATCAATTCTATCACCAAACAATTTATCATACAAATGTAGTACCAGCCCATGGAGGCAAGACAATTGTTTACTGCAAGATTTTCATAATTAGAAGTGTACTTTCTTTGCTTTCTCTCTAGCAAAGTGGTAAATGATTCTGATGAAATTTAAAGTATGGGCTAACTGGCTAACTGGCTTTCAATTGCAATGGTTCCCAGATCTGTCAGTCGGTCTTGGGCATTGGTGGACCGCAGATAATATTTTATCTGTTTCAGTTTCACTTTGATAATCTTTACAAAATGTGTGTTCATTAATTATATTTCCTCTCTGTTATTTAATCAATTACTTTATTAATATTTTTCAGATTTTTCCCTCCTCTTTCCGGCCCCCCTAGAGGTCCGGGCCCCGGGGATTTATCCCGGCTTCCTCGCCCTCTCGGCGGCCTTGGACACTGGTCTATAGTTCTTTGCTTGAGATCTATCCCCTCCTTTATATATAGGGACAATGTTTGCTCTTTTCAAGATGCTCGGTATTTTCCTAGTGCCAGGGATCTTCTCATATCCAGTATAAAGGTGTAACTATTTCATTTTTACAGTTTTTAATCAATAATGTGTTCCAGTTGTCCGGACCTGCAGCTGAATGTGGTTTCATTTGTCCTATAGCTCTTGCTACATCTTCTGGGGTAAAATCAAAGTCTGTTATACACTCTCCTTGCAATTTCCTTCAAAGAATACATCTATATCGGTATCGCTTTGTCATTTTTTGGGGTACTGAAAACTGATTCATACTGGGCTCTCAATGTTTCAGATATTTCTTTTGGATCGTCGGTTAGTTCATTATTTCTCTTCCTTAAGGGTCCAATAGCGGCGCGCGTTTTTGTTTTCCTTTTCGCATAGCTATACAAATATTTGGGATTTTCCTTTATTGCTTCTACCACCTTTTCCTCTTCCCTCTCTGTATGGTCCTTAATCAGGGCTTGTATTTCCCTATCGATATCCTCTAGTTTTCCTTGTATTACTTTCCTGGCATTATCTCCGCAGTTGGATAACTTCGCTCCACTCTCTTTTGCGGAATATTCTTCTCTTTTGCCTCTCTAAAAGGTTCCTCTTTCCTTTTGGCTGTGATTTCGGAGCATTTTTTCTAAAATTCTCAGCGTTTTTTCTTCCAAGGTTGTTAGCCTTTCTTCAGTTGTTTTATTCTCTAAAACTGTTCTCCACTCTATTTGACCATGTGCGATCTGATTGCTTCCCAATTTATAGTCTTGGAGTTTAAGTTAAAGGCCCCAAATTTGCTTCTTTCCTCAAATATGTGTATTGTCTTTTAATGTTGTTGTCATATTTGTTGATATCTCGATTAAGTTTGGTCTGAGGTAATGGTTGGGGTCATTTTTATATCAGCAATCAAGTTCGTGTTATTCGAGAATACCAGATCTAGGCAGTTATTTCTTCTGGTATTTTCTGTCATCTCTTGTGTCAGCATAAACTCATTTGTGAGAGCCATCAACATTTTTGCTTGCTCCTGGTTTTCTCTTGTGCCCCCCTTGTCCTGGTATATATATATATATATAAATATATATATATATATATATATCCTATCCACCTTTTTTGTATTTTATAAATGGGAAGTTAAAGTCTCTGCAGATCATTATATTGGGGGATGGAGGGTTTATGGCCTTCATAGCTTTCTGATATCATCAATGGCCTCCGAGAATTTTTCAGTTGGGGTGTTTGGAGGCCTATAGATGACTATCAGTATCACGTTTAGTTTTTCTATTTTCACTGGTAAGAGTTCCACAAAGCTGTTTGATTTACTTATTATCGTCTCTGTCATATGACCTGCATGTACATATATAGCACAGCCACCTTCACGTCTCGTTGTTCTATCCGCTCTTAGTAAGTTGAAGCCCTCTATATTTATCTCTTTCTTATCAGTACACTGTTCGCAGTTTTCACAATTTTCTTGGCAATCCTTAAGATGAGTTTCTGTGAGGCATGCGATGTCTGCCCTTGTTTCATCCAGAAATCCTTTCAGGTACGAAACTTTGTTGAAGGATTGGTTTGGTTTTATCCCTTGAATATTAGCCAGGACAATATTTATGTTCTTTGTTTTTCGTTGCCCCTTGTGCATTTCAAGTTCGTTTTCCTTCGGTGTCGCTTGTTTTGTTACCCTCTGGTCTTCCGAGAGAGTCCGTTTCCGCATACCTCGGGGGTTTCCAGCTGTGTCAACTGCATGCGTTGGATAACATTTAGCAGCCGTATCGTGTCTGCGATGTTGAAAAAAATTTTTTGTTCGCTTATTGTGTTATTGTTATTCCTATTGGTCATTTAAACTTTGTCCTTTGTTCTTTGGGTTCGTCGGGAGATGTTGATAGTAGCATTTTTTTCCCGTATTTGCAGGTTCCATATTTTGCGTAAGTCCTGCAGATGTCCGGGTGGTGGAATTTGCATCTGTCTCCAATTTACAACGACCATTATTAAAAAAAACTATATAGTGGGGATTTTCATATATACATTGTCCTCTTTTAATCTGCAATTATCATTTATATAATATCTGCATATAATTCCTTCCCCATATTTACTCGGAGCCTTTGTTTTTTGCTCTTTATTGGGGGACAGTTTCACTCCATTTTCTTGATTGCCCTCTTGTCTTTTCCTATTTGTGCTATTTGTGTTAATGTCCTTCGTTGCCCATATACTCTCTATCTGTTGTCGTTATACTCTCTTTCGCCTGCATGGTTTCCGCTCGTTCTGTGACAGTATTTGATTTTTTCTACTTCGTCTTTCTTCGTTTCTTATGTTTCCATCTGTTCTTTATTCCCACTTTCGTCTTTTATTTTCTTCTCGTGGTCTCTTTCTGCTTTAAATACCGTAAAAGAGTATATTTCGGTCATGCAGTTTTCGCAGAAAATTTTTAGCCCATTAAGTTGCTTCGCGTTTGTTATAAGAGAGATTTTTTCATATTCCCATTCTAGGCATCTGAAATCTAAAAGCAGCTGACAGAGATTGTTTCTCATCGCCTTTATCTCATTTGTTGCATCATTGCAGATACCACAGAGTTGTAGAAATTTATTTACCATTTCCATGTTACTGATAGAGGGTAGCCACTGAATTGCACAAAATTGACTCAAAATTGACTCAAAAAAGGTATTATGGGAAGTATTGGGTGGAGGTTGACTCAAGCTGAGTGAGGGAAAGTATTCTCCGTTACTCCGGGGGATGGGGGATGTGGCACGCTGTATACTTCTCACTGATTGGTGTAAATAATGGTGTATATCTCTCTTCTCCTTTCCAGTGAATATAGGTTTAGTTCGCGTAACCTTTACCAGTAATTTAGTTCTTTGCACCCCTTGATCTTTGCTGTGAAGCTTCTCTGAATCCTTTCTTGTTGTCTAATGTCTTCTTTTTTATATGGGCATTTTAGGACCGAGCAGTATTCCAATTTGGGTATGATCAGTGTTTTCAGTAGAGGAATCATTATATTCCTATCCCTTCGTGTAAAGGTTCTCAGTATCTGCCTAGTTATTCTCTTTGCTCTGTTTACTACTATCTTATTTTGTGTTTCAAATTTCGCATCATCAGTCATTACAACCCCTAAATCTTTTGCTTTAGAATTTCTCTGAATTTCCTGTCCATTTGGGTATAATATTCCATAGGTTTTAGATCTTCTCTTTTTCTGTACCTTAACAGCTGAAGTTTCTCAGTGTTAAACTTCATATTGTTGTCTTCCGTCCACTTGTAGATTCTGTTCATGTCTGTTTGTAGAGATCTTATATCTTCTGGGTTTCTTATTTTTCTACTGATCTTTGTGTCATCGGCAAACGATGTTATTGTACTGTCTCGGCTAACGTCCTTATCTATGTCAGTTAGCATGATTATGAAGAGTAGTTGAGCTAATACTGTTCCTTGTGGTACTGAGCTGAGGACCTCTGATTCTGATGAAGATACTCCTTGTACTGTAACGACTTGCCGTCGCTCACTAAGGAAATTATATATCCTGTTCCTGTTATTCCCATATATTTCAGTTTATGTATTATGATTCCATGGTCACACTTGTCGAACGCTTTGGCAAAGTCTGTGTCGCCATAGTTTTCATTGCTTTCAAGTGCACCAATAATGTTCTTTTAGTGTTTCATTAGTTGTGATTGGCATGATCTGCATGACCGAAACCAATGTTGGTTATCATTGAATTTTTTCTGAGTTTCCAAAAGTCATAGATTTTCTGTCTATTCTTTCAAATATTTTAGTGAGATGAGATGTAAGCGACACTGGCCTATAGCTTTTGGCCTCGGATCGATCTCTTCTTTATATTTGGGACTATGTTCGCGCTCTTCAGGATTCCCTGTCTAGTGATCGTCTCCATATCCAATATAGGGGCTCAGCGATTGCATTCTTGCAGTTTTTGATCAGTGTGGCATTCCTTTTATCCTGTCCTGCCGCTGAGTGTGCTTTTAGTTTCCCTATAGCTTTTGTAATATCATCTGTCGTAAAGTCGAAGTCCGTTATACTTTCCCCTTGTAGTTCTTCTTCAAAGAACGCGTTTCTATCGCATATCAGTTTGTCAGGTTTTTCGGATACTGAAAGATGATTCGTACTGAGCTCTTAATACTTCAAATACTTCTGTTAGATCATATATATATACACACACACACACACACACATATATATATATATATATATATGATCTGCCTGATATATATATGGGTTTCGCATATATATATATATATAATATGGGTTTCGGTCAGACAGATCATGCTTATCACAACTAATATACTGAAGTATATGGGAATAACAGGAAAATAGGAAAATGGATATATAATTTCCTTAGTGAGCGGCGGCAAGTCGTTACAGTACAAGGAGCATCTTCATCAGAATCAGAGGTCCTCAGCTCATTACCACAAGGAGCAGTATTAGCTCAACTACTCTTCATAATCATGCTAACTGACGTAGATGAAGACGTTACCAGGGACAGCGCAGTAACATCCTTTGCCGACGACACAAAGATCAGTAGAAAAATAAGAAACCCAGAAGATATAGGATCTCTACAAACAGACATGAACAGAATTTACAAGTGGAAGGAAGACAACAACATGAAGTTTAACAAAGAAATTTCAGCTGTTACGGTACAGAAAAAAAGAGGACCTAAAATCCATGGAATATTATACCCCAAATGGAGAGGAAATTCAGAGAAATTCTAAGGCAAAAGACTTAGGGGTTGTAATGACTGATGATGCGAAATTTGAAACACAAAATAAGATAGCAGTAAACAGAGGAAAGGGAGTAAATGGGCAGATACTGACAACCTTTAAACGAAGGGATAGGAATATAATGATTCCTCTACTGGAAACACTGATCATACCCAAATTGGAATACTGCTCGGTCCTAACATGCTCATATATAAAAGAAGACATTAGACAACTAGAAGGGATTCAGAGAAGCTTCACAGCCAAGATCAAGGGGTGCAAAGAACTAAACTACTGGGAAAGGTTAAGCGAATTAAACCTATATTCATGGAAAGGAGGAGAGAGAGATACACCATTATTTACACTTGGAAAATAATGGAGAAACTAGTCCTAATCTTACTCCGAACCCTGTAACTCCCCAAACAGCAGTGGAAAGTAGAAAAGGAAGACTGTGTCGTGTTCCCAAATTAAAGGCGAGACAGGGAACATCCTTAACCCTGAAAGAAAATAGTTTTGTTGTGAGAGGACCAAAACTGTTCAATAACAGCTGCCTAAGGAACACGAGTGGGGTTACAGTGGACATCTTCAAAAGAAGGCTAGACACCTGGCTCAGAACAATCCCCGATGAGCCAAGCGTACCTGGCTATGTGGGTGGAGAGTACAAGAAACCAACTCACTACTTCATTATGCCAACTCGAGAGGAGGGGCGACAAGCTTGACCTTCGTGAAATGAGGAATCATCGCGCGGAACAGTTGAAAGGTTGAAAGGAAAGGTATATATATATATATATATATATATACACACAAGAACCTACGACTGTATACAACATAAATATTTAATTTCTAGAATGTATAAGCTTCTCATTTCATTTATCTAATTTCCGTGTTTCCTTTTCGTAATGAAGTCCTGCTGGTAGCGTCACCTTTGACCGAAAGACCTTCAATGGATGAAGGTAAGAGTTTTTGTGCTGGATACGGATAAGACTGATATATAATTTATTATTAAAAATTTTATTCACATTAAATGAATTTAATACGAGTATATAAATTTAACTACATTTACTATGAATAGACGGAGGAAGACCTAAGTAAATTCTTTGGTTTTCGTCTGCAAGACTGTCGATGTTGTTATGACAAAAATAAATCACTGACGGAATAATAATATCAAAACAATATAGTTTGCTTCTATTAAATTGTATAACAAATTATAGCTGTTAACTCTCTCTCTCTCTCTCTCTATAATATATATATATATATATATATAATATATATAATATATATATATATATATATGTGTATATATATATATATATATATACACACACATGGTGTTGACTAAAGTAAAAAGGCATTTTTCCTTTTCAGATTGCTTTGATTTGATTATAAACATTAATAAAAACAACAAATTAATTTAATTCCTATATTTAAAATCGTGTTCTTTTCCCCTTCGCATTTATTCGTTCAATAACTTTATTATTTATTGACTTTTATTACCAAATCAAAGAGTGTGGAAAAAAAAAAAAAAAAAAAAAACCCCGAAGGTGTCTATTTATTTTTGTCAACCCTCTGTAGTAGAATGACTTGCTAAATAAGTTTTCGTTTATTTGTAATGTCACTTCTGATTCCGGGACTAGTTGTTTCATGGACTGCTCTCGATTTTCCTACGAACTTGCAAACAAGGGCAGTCGATGACCCTGATTTTGTTTCTGCAATCGGTTTTCTTCAGAAATGATAAAGAAAAATGTTATTGGATATTGAATAAATTTATTTACTGAAACGACGCAATACACTTCAAATTAATACAAACATCACTCATTGTTCTGCAAAAAAAATGACAAGAATTAGTGCGATATCTTGCAAAAAATAATGGTATAGGAAACTCGATTAGGTCAGGTTAGGTTAGGTTAGGTCAGGTTAGGTTTAGGTTAGGTTAGGTAGGTTAGGTCAGGTTAGGTTTCTCAAGAAAACAAGATTGCAGAAACAAAATGAAGGTCATCGACTGCCCTTGTTTGCAATTTCGTAGGAAAATCGAGAGCAGTCCATGAAACATACTAGGTCCCTGATTCCTTCCAAAATTTAATATTGTTTTCGTGAAGCATCTTAAAATAATCTTTTCTTAATTTTAATTTAGATGACTGTCCACAAAATAAGTTCAGATGCGACAAAATATGCGTCCCAGACCAGTGGCGTTGCGACGGACATTATGACTGTAAAGACGGAGCTGATGAAATAAGTTGTGATAAAGGTAAGAATGTATTAATATCCTCTCGTAAGTGTAATTCATTATAATCTAAATTAGTGCCATATATACAACTTGTTGGTTTAATTTCCACTTTAGACGCATGGGCACCGGACAGGGCTGAAAACCTGCTATAGATGCTTTAAAGAGAATGGTATCGATCATCACGTTTTCTATAACACTGTTCAACAATGATTTTGTGATTTTGTCTCAGAAAACGTTTGTCATTATTATAGAGTTTTTAACGCTAATTACAAAAATGGTCTTATTATTTTCCTATCACGTATAGTTTTTGAGAAATTTCCATTTTTTGTTTCGGAAAAAATATTGAATTTTTGTAGTAAAAGCTGTTCATTTATTTTATTATCTCGCAACTCTGACCACGTGTGATATTTGTCTTATTACGTCGTGTGTATTGCTACTCTTATAGAATGTGTGATGTTAATATTTTTAATATTTTGTATAATATTTAATTAATTATATGCAATATTATACATATTATATACAATATACAATAGTTGTATAATATTTTTTAAGATTTCATGGGAACTATGCGTGATACGCCAAAATGAATAACATTTTCGGAATCAGCAGCAGCGTCGACTTCATATAGACCAGCTTTGTTTGTTGCTGAGACAGAATAAAATAAAAAATTTGTTGTTCAGTGTAACTGGTACTGTTACAGTATTTGATGTTTTACTTTCTCTTGTTAATATTAAAGTACAGTTAATATAAACATACAGTACATACATAAGCTAAGAATCCAATTCCCATTCTCAATGTGGCGGGCTTGGCGACTCATTTCGGGACTGTTCACATTGAAATAAATTTCACGCCCAAATATATATATATATATACAGTATAAAGGGATTACCACTGGAAATAAGGTGCTACCACTACCTTAACGAGCCGATGTTACCTTCTATCGCAAAATTAGGGATATACCTTTAGTGGTATGTCAGGTGGGACCAACACTTCCACTTACACACTTCACAAACACACTTGAGATACCAATAAAATTTTAATATTACATCATAAAAAGAAATTACTCCTATAAAAAATGCGCTTTCGTAGAGTCGCTGAGGTAGCGGTGGTATGATGATGAGTCATGCATAAAATGACTGAAATGGAGCAACAAAATTTATGCTAATAATAATGATTCAGCAGGGTCAGAAACTGGCACAGCGCTCACACCAACTAATGCGGCCCATTGTTCAAACGCTTGTATTAATTTTACTAGTATCACATCGGGGTTCGAACTCCCGACCTCAGTATCTTCACTTCGCTCATAGGGAAACTGTGTTACCACTGAGCTACGGGCGCTGGCCACAATTTATGTTATGTGTGTCTATGCCGTAAACATAAGTGGAGTAGGAACTTTAAGATATGAGGTATTGGGTACGTGGTTTGAGCAACGTAAGGAGAAAATCTGAATGGGAGTTCACTGATGATATCATTAGTTTGATTCTAAATTAGAAATTGTTAAGAATGCCAAGAATGATATATATATATATATATATATATATATATATATATATATATATATACTGTATGTGTGAAAATTATTTTACGAAAGTAACACGTGAATAATATTTATGATGAAAATAACCACGAAGGTAAAAGGAAACACAGAATGGTGCTTAAGCGCTTTCGTTAATGACATCCTCAGGAACATTTAAATAAATAGCAAGTTCGAGAATACTGTATATATGTCACAAAAAAAATAGAAAAAATAAAATAGAAAATAAAAATTGTAGGAGAAGCATACAAATTTATAAAGAAAAACTACCAGAGTTTTAACACTTTGCCCCTCTTGTCTAAATCCGTTCTGAACGAATTTAAAACAACAGGATCAAACGAAAAAAAGCCCTGGCTTATGTTAAAATTATTTGTAAGTTGAATAATGGCAGACTCAAGAATATTTCTATTAACAATGTTGCTTGAGTGAAACAAAATTGAAGCATTATTCCAATCAATACAGTTGGATAACTCTGACAAATGGACGAAAAGGGCATTGGACGACTGACCCGTTCTAACGGAATATTGATGCTGTTACACGTGTGTGCAAATCCTTTCCAGTCTGTTCAATGTAAAAGGAATCACATTGTTCACAACCAATTTTATAGATAATGCCTGAATTATTGGTAGGGTTTAGTGGTGGACCGGATATTCGCATCCGCATCCGCATCATTTTTAACATCCGCATCCGCATCCGCATCATTTTTAACATCCGCATCCGCACTTCTGACTGCGGATGTTATGCGGATATTACCTCTAATAAATTATGCAATTTACAATTAAATTAGCTTATAAAGTAGCTTATAAGGCCCAGTCATGCACATTTCATGTAAAGTATTAATTAATTATTAATGAACAAACCAATATATAAACCTCAAAATATAAATACCTGGTAACGCAAAAAATTGAATGAAACTTATTTCATTAAATTTTCTGTGGCTGAAACTCTTGAGAAAGTTACTATTTTTATCATAATGAAAACATTAATATTAATTTTAATTCTTATGCATTGCCTGTCATAATAGTAATATCACGAATTTTGAAAAATTACGTCATATATTCATAATTCTATATTATATTGATAGATTAACTAAATATCCGCATCCGCGGATATTGAAATTAAAAATCCGCATCCGCATCCGCAGATGTTGAAAAACTGACATTCGGTCCACCACTAGTAGGGCTATTTTTTACTATGATATTTTTCCCAATATTGTAATATGAAAATACCACATAAATATCCAAAAGTTTAAGAACATTAGCAATGCCTAAAAAGCCTGGGAAAAATGGAAGTACTAAAGTATTCTTCAACAAAGTGTGAGGATTATTATTCACACGATAGAAAGTTCATTTTACCGTGTTAAGACAAGATTCCAAAAAAGCAGGTGGGTAATACAAACCACTTCCAATACTGTTGAATTTTTCTAATTCGGCATCCATGTATTCCAAACTGGCGATCCTAAGAGCGCGGAGAAACATTGAAGAAAATATAGCATTCTGATAGGGGTGTCATGTCCGGAGTAAAAGTGTACGTAGGACAAATTGTTTGTTTTTTCCGATAAATACTAAACTTAAAACCCGGGTTTTCCCTATGTACACGCACGTCCAAAAACGGGATTGAGTTGTTTTGTACCACTTCTAAAGTAAACTTAATGGAGGGGACTTGATTATTTAACTGAAGGAGGAAGTCATCCAGGTCACGCTTCATGGGCCAGATACACAAAATATCGTCGACGTACCGCAACCATGGGATGCCAACCCCCATGATTCTCGGAGTGTAAGTAATTTCGAAAAACTCCATATAAATATTGGAGAGGAGGGGCGACAAGGGATTACCCATGGCCATCCCAAAGGCCTGTTGATAATACTCGCTATTGAAAGTGAATTTACAGTCTTTTAGGCATTGCTAATGTACTTAAACTTTTGAATATGAATGTAGTATTTTCATGACAATATTGTGAAAAATACCATAGTAAAAAATAGCCCTACCAATAATTCAGGCATTATCTATAAAATTGGTTGTGAACAATGTGATTCCTTTTACAATGAACAGACAGGAAAGGATTTGCACACACGTGCAAAACAGCTTCAATATTCTGTTAGAACGGGACAGTCGTTCAGTGCCTTTTTCGTCCATTTGTCAGAGTTATCCCACTGTATTGATTGGAATAATGTTTCATTTTTGTTTCACTCAAGCAACATTGTTAATAGAAATATTCTTAAGTCTGCCATTATTCAACTCGCAAATAATTTTAACATTAGCCAGGACCTTTCTTCGCTTTATCCTGTTGTTCTGAATTACTTCAGAACGGATTTAGACAAGAGGGGCAAAGTGCTAAAACTCTGGTAGTTATAAATTTGTATGCTCCTTCTACAATTTTTATTTTTTTTATTTTTTTTTCTAATTTTTTGTGACCTATATATAGTCTCGAACTTGTTATTTATTTCAGTATTCCTAAGGATGTCATTAGACGAAAGCGCTTAAGCACCATTCTGTGTTTCCTTTTTCCTTCGTAGTTATTTTCATCATATATATATATATATATATTATATATATATATATATATAAAAGAGAGAGAGAGAGAGAAAGAGAGAGAGAGAGAGAGAGAGAGAGAGAGAGAGAGAGAGAGCTTTCATTTATTTAACTCAAACATTATAAAAGAACATCTTATGTACACTAAGACTGGAAATTTTAAGCTGTGGGAAATTCTTTTATCGACCAAGTGCTCTCAGTTTTATCAAATTCTGATGAAGGTCAAGTTTGTTCCGCCACCTTAGACCAACAGCTTAACGTGGAACCCGAACCACAGCCCATCACGGGTGGTCAGAAATTACAAAGTCCTCGCCCGAATTTGATCGCATGACCTCCCGATCAGCAGCTCAGCGTCTCAACCATTTATATACCAACCAATTTTTAGTGTATGGAAGGATGAACAGCTGGGTCTGCTGCGCGCCGGCTGCCATCACCAGATATCGAACCTGGGCTGGTGGATTCGTAGTCAGTGATGCTAAACCCTACACCACCGAGGCGCATTGTTTGCATTGGCTTCACAGTATTGTGCAAATTAATTGCACCACTCGTAACGAGTGGTGCAGTTAATTTGCACAATACTGTATATTTTAATAAGCATATTGTTTCTGTTTATATATATAATATATATTATATATATATATATGTGTGTGTGTGTGTGTGTGTGGTGTGTGTGTATAGCGCTATATATATATATATATATATATATATATATATATATATATATATATATATATATATATATATATATATATACAATGAAAGAAGAATCTTGAAGTCCCTGATGAGTCACTGTTGATGATTTTAAATACAAATTAATGTTCAGGAGTATTTCATTACTAACTCGATAAACATTCTAGTCTCAGTATATTTTCTCTCCATGTGTTTACCTATCTATTTACCTAAGTGTACATCAGTAGTAGCATAGCCGCAAAAGGTTAGAGTGCAGGAATGTTGAAAGAGATAATGATCAAATGTTGCAAAGGGGGTGGGGGTATGCGACAACTCAATATTGCAAAGGGGGGGGGGGATGCTGCAGGTGCAACAAGGGGTCATGAAACTTGGAGGCGGCGTTATCCCCAAAGAGAAAGACAGGAGAAGGAGAGAAAGGAAGAGAGGTGTTCACCTGGCAGGAGCCAAGTGCATAATAAGACTTCAGCCGAGTGGCCGTTGTCTTATAGACTCCTAATCAGCCAGTTGGCTTAGAAGGAGCCAAGGGGGGAGGGGTACATCTGAAGGGGGAGAGGGGAGGGATCTTCGGGGGAGAAGGGAGGATGACCTCCCCCCAAAGGGGTTGCCTTAGCCTAAGAGTGAAAGGAAAGATGGAGGAGGACTTTGGGGGGACAAGGTGGGATGTCCTAACCCCCCCAAAGGGAAACTAAGCTAAGTCTTAATCTAAGAAGGGAAGGAGAGAGTTTTTTTATTCGGCCGAAGTTCGCATCAAACTACCAGCTCCGAAGCCAAGCGGGTCTTATATAGATGATGGTTGAATTGCCAGATACCATTTTTTATTTTAATTGTACAGGTATACATTATTAGGGTGAGTTGCTAGATACCATTTTAATTCGTTACCAAAGCATACAGACTTTCTCTTGAAAATCGAAATTAACAAAAAGAAAATGTTTATTAATAAATAAATAGAATTTGCCTTCTACTGCACAAAAATAATATAATACGTACAATCGTCAAAATAATAGTTCAGACGAAATACACACACACACACACACAAACAATTGAACAACTTTCTCCTTACATTATATATATATATATATATATATGAATAGAAACGACATAAGTGTTAAGGAACGTTTCTGCACACGAGGAGGAGAGATAACGAATAATGAAAAATGAGGCGAACCGCCCAGGAATCGAACCCAGGGCCTTCCAATTGCCGGTCGGACGCTCTACCATTATGCTACGGACCTCACTCAATCACAAATCGAAATTCTCCCACATAGGGCAGAAACCAATGCCCTGAGAGGACACCCTCGCAAATCGTGAATATGCGCATATAACTGCAATGACCGCGCAGTATATAAATGAATAGAAACGACATAAGTGTTAAGGAACGTTTCTGCACACGAGGAGGAGAGATAACGAATAATGAAAAATGAGGCGAACCGCCCAGGAATCGAACCCAGGGCCTTCCAATTGCCGGTCGGACGCTCTACCATTATGCTACGGACCTCACTCAATCACAAATCGAAATTCTCCCACATAGGGCAGAAACCAATGCCCTGAGAGGACACCCTCGCAAATCGTGAATATGCGCATATAACTGCAATGACCGCGCAGTATATAAATGAATAGAAACGACATAAGTGTTAAGGAACGTTTCTGCACACGAGGAGGAGAGATAACGAATAATGAAAAATGAGGCGAACCGCCCAGGCAATTGGAAGGCCCTGGGTTCGATTCCTGGGCGGTTCGCCTCATTTTTCATTATTCGTTATCTCTCCTCCTCGTGTGCAGAAACGTTCCTTAACACTTATGTCGTTTCTATTCATTTATATACTGCGCGGTCATTGCAGTTATATGCGCATATTCACGATTTGCGAGGGTGTCCTCTCAGGGCATTGGTTTCTGCCCTATGTGGGAGAATTTCGATTTGTGATTGAGTGAGGTCCGTAGCATAATGGTAGAGCGTCCGACCGGCAATTGGAAGGCCCTGGGTTCGATTCCTGGGCGGTTCGCCTCATTTTTCATTATTCGTTATCTCTCCTCCTCGTGTGCAGAAACGTTCCTTAACACTTATGTCGTTTCTATTCATTTATATACTGCGCGGTCATTGCAGTTATATGCATATATATATATATATATATATATATATATATATATAGAAAGAATCATATTAACTGTGTCTATTTAATTTTGTCATTCCTTTTATATATATATATATATATATATCAGAGCTGGGCACTTCCGCAAACAACAAATTCCGCAATTGCGGAAGTGTTTTTCGTTTGCAGACTTGCGTTTGCGGCAAAGTCATCGCAAATTAGTGAATTTGCGTTTGCGGATTTGCGTTTGCGGAAGTGATTTTGAGACTCAAAATCACTTCCGCAAACGCAAATCCGCAAACGCGAATTCACTAAATTACGATGACTTTGCCGCAAACGCAAGTCCGCAAACGAAAAACATACTTCCGCAATTGCGGAATTTGCGGTTTGCGGAAGTGTTTGCGGAAGTGCCCAGCTCTGATATATTATATATATATGTATATGTATATATATAAACGGATTTTCACCTTAAAGTGAATTAAAACAATATTAACATTAAAAAATTCACTAAACAATTGGATTAGCAAAAGAATCGTTCCATTACCATATTCTCAAATCTATACACACACACACACACACACACACACACACACACACACACAATTATATTAAATAATAAACAGCAAAAGAAATAAACACATTAACTGTGTCTATTTTCTTTTGGCAAACCTTTCTTATGTATCAAAACAGAAAAAAATATTACACACTTTTCACGTTCTCCTTATAGTTTATATATAGAGAAAGAATCAATTTCAGATTTTTAATTTCAAACCAAAGGGTCTATTTACTTTTTGTCACTCCTCCTAATAAGCCTTTTCATATCATTTCATTTTCATGTCATTTCACTTCATTTCACTAATCTCATATCATTTCACTCATCTCATTTACTTTCAGCTTCTCTGGAAAAAAAAAAAAATTCTGAGCAGATGCGTCTTACGCTAACCGCAAAAATGACCACTAAGTTTCCTTTTGGCCAAAGTCCTTCCACTCAAATGGACAAAACCTCGCTTGACTCCAAATGTTAAAAATATTATGCTTATTACTACTCACTGAAATACACACTTCACTCTCGAAGCGAATGTGTTCCTTGTAATAAAAAATGTTTAATATTTTATCAACTTAGTTATCAAAATCATAATTATCAGAAATCAACAAAGTTTTTTCAAAATTAATACACATATACTCTGAAAGTACTAATAATTGAATGTAATTACTTGTTTTCTGTATAAACGTCTGCAGAAAGAGATGAGATCGTGAGTTCGACTCCCGATTACCAGACGCGTGTCTCTCACGATTCCTAGTTAATGTTTTCAATGATGTAATTACTTGTTGTCTGTATAAACGTCTGCAGAAAGAGATGAGATCGTGGGTCGACTCCCGATTACCAGACGCGTATCTCTCACGATTCCTAGTTAATGTTTTCAATAATGTAATTACTTGTTTTCTGTATAAACATCTGCAAAAAGAACAGCTTCAGAGTTCATTTACACCATGCGTACACTTATCTCGTGTACACAGTTAGTGGGAAATAAAACGTACCAATGAAACTATAGACTCATTTAAAATACAGAATTCATTCACACCAGGCGTACACCTATCTCGTGTATATATCTCGTGTATATATATATATATATATATATATATATATATATATATATATATATATATACACACAGAGATAATTTTGTTCATTCTTTTCTTTTTTAAAATAATAAATAAAGGAATGGATATATTTACAATTTCTTTATTATAAAATTTTCTCGATTACATTAGTGATTATTGATCCGGGAATAGTATGACCACAAAATGTGATATGCACAAACAAAAATTTTTCTATGTAGTAACAATAATGTGGATTGGAGAGAACCAAGTATAGATACAAATATTGTCGCCGAATCAGAAATACATCTCGTCAGGGAATGATTGCTCACTCACATCATCTCGCTGATTTGTTCATTTTGACAATGGTTAAGCTTTTCACTCCGGCCTTAGACCTACAGTTTAACGTGGAAACCGAATCAGAAATACATCTCGTCAGGGAATCATTGCTCACTCTTTCACATCATAATTTCAACATTTAAAATAACAGGATCATTTCTTCCCATCTTATTTTCAGTTTTGGTTCCTTTACTGACTAGTCGATTACATTAGTGATTATTGATCCGGGAATAGTATAACCGCAAAATGTGATATGCACAAACACAAATTTTTCTATGTAGTAACAATAATAATTAACTCCTTTTACAGAATTGCAATGGTTAAGCTTTTCACTCCGCCTTAGACCCACAGTTAAACGAATTGAAATTCAATAACTAAGTACAATTTTTCCACACGCCTACGCGAGAAGTCAAGCCGAATACACTAATTATTCAAAGTTGAAACTCAATCAGAAACAGATATCCTCTCGATTACATTAGTGATTATTGATCCGGGAATAGTGTTGCTGCAAAACATGGTAATGCACAATGCAGATTTTTTCTATGTAGTAACAATAATAATAATTAACTCTTTCTCGCCGATTTGTTCATTTTGACAAAGATTAAGTTTTTCACCCGCATTAGACCTAGAGTTTAACGTGGATTCAGAAATACATCTCGTCAGGGATTTCTCTATGTAGTAATAATAATAATAATTAACTCTTTCTCGCCGATTTGTTCATTTTGACAACGATTAAATTTTTCACCCGCATTAGACCTACAGTTTAACGTGTTTAACGTGGATTCATAACGTGGAACCCGATTACTCTTTTCTTTTTTAAAAAATATAATTAAAGGAATAAATATATTTATAATTTCTTTATTATAAAATCCTCTCGATTACATTAGTGATTATTGATCCGGGAATAGTGTTGCTGCAAAACATGGTAATGCACAATGTAGATTTTTTCTATGTAGTAATAATAATAATAATTAATTCTTTCTCGCCGATTTGTTCCCCGCATTAAAATTACAGTTTAACGTGGATTCAGAAATACATCTCGTCAGGGAATGATTGCTCACTATTTCACATCATAATTTCATCGAGATAATTCAAGTTCATATACAGGACCTACATTGTCTATAAGATCTGTGGCGCGTGGAACATGCGGTCTTCAGAAAATGTGAACATCTGCTCTGTGGATCAGTTCAAGAAAATGGATAACCAGAACCTTGCGATGTAGGAATTTTTTCCATGGAACCGTAACCACTGATACATTCTCGGTACGGATTGCAATACTTATTGAGGTACTTCTTGTCCTTGTATCTCCCTCATGTACACCTTCCACATTGTGTCCAACAACACAGAAGCTCTTTCCAAAATTGTAGCGAGAAGATACATAAAGTGTAATGAAAAAGAACAGCTTCAGAGTTCATTCACACCATGCGTACACTTATCTCATGCACGCAGTGTACACCTTCCACATTGTGTCCGACAGCACAGAAGCTCTTTCCAAAATTGTTGCAAGAAGATGCAAAAAGTGTAATGAAAAAGAACAGCTTCAGAGTTCATTCACACCATGCATACAATTATCTCGTGTACGCAGTGTACACCTTCCACATTGTGTCCGACACACTATTTGTTTTCTACGCTAGAGAATACACATCTGAAATCCACAGCTTGCACCGGGAGAGTTGCCAGATACCACTTTTTATTTTAATTGTTCAGGTATACATTATTATGGAGAGCTGCCAGATACCATTTTAATTGTACAGGTATACATTATTAAGTTGCCAGATTGTACCATTTATTTAATTAATTCTTAAAAGTTGGCTTAGAACTCCGCTAGTAGGTTTAGAAGGCGTAACCAGCCATTTGATATAATTGTTTACAACCAAAAGAATTAAATAAAACAACATTACATCATTCTGTTTATTATAATATATAGAAAATAAATATACATTTGAATGATCATTTAAAAATAATAATAGTTTAAGAAATATGAACGAGGAATATGCATATAGTCAAAAAATATATCGTCAATATAACAGTACACGAGAAATATATATATTATATATATATATATATATATAATAATATATTATATATATATACGCAATTATGGAGATATATAGAAAATAAATATACATTGGAATGATCAAAAATCAAAAATAAGAAATAATATAACCATCAACATAGCAGAAATAATACACACAACTAAATAAATAAATACATACACTTTATCTTCTACGCGCAACATAAGAAATAATATAGCCATCAATATAGCTGAAATACACACACACACACACACACACACACACACACACAAATATGTTACATATATAAATACATTTCACTTTTTTTTCAAAATACTAACCTCGCACTTAACCGAGTCTACAATTACATCATTATTGCTCTGCATTACGGAGTTTAATAATATACGTGGTTTAATAATATTTCACCGCTTAAAGTATAGGGAAACCTGTACTCGATATGAAGGGCTTTCACATCGTTAGGTACTATTTTTGTTCCCACTTTATAACCGGTTGGTAAGTTATTTAATTACGTCTAGAATACAATCAAAAGCACGCACAAAGAGTTCATCGTTAGCCACATTATTAAACACAAGTTTATAAACACGCCTTTCCAATCGAGGGTTTATTTCTACCGACCCGAGCTTTTCAATCATGAACTCATCTTCACTCAACATAGTGGCAATTGAAATAATCTTCTAAATCGTTACGACAACTGCTCGTTATATAAATTTCGGTTTTAATGTTTTAACACTCCCTGAATACGCACCAGGGTAAATTTCATGAACTAGGCACATTTTATAACGGTTTTATTGTTTTAACACTTACCATTTCCACAAACTAAACGTCTTCACACTCCGGTGCACTATTTGAGACAAACATATGACCATATTTTTCCTTTTTATTTAACAGATGATACTCGTCTCTAAAGTCTGCTAAAAACTCACGCAGGGCACTAGCCACAACCTCACTACGAACCTCATCATGATATACATTAATACAGTGATAAAAATACTTAAGATTGTCCATGATGACGACATTTACATTTTCAACCGAAGCGTACGAGTGCTCAGTATGGTGTAACATGATATAATACCGCTTGTCACACCACTCATCTACAAGACTCACTATCCATACCTGCTGCTTCTCTTCTGCAAGCGTTGTTTCTTTTATTCACGGTATATGTGAGACTTTATAAAGCTTAGCTCTACAGCATACTTCAATACATCGTCTGTGCAACGAAAACCTACAACGCTCTCACCAGAATAAACATAGAGTATTTGTACATCTTGCTCCTTCGCACGATCCAATGTGGTTTTAAAAGAGGCAAAGGAGGGGGGAATAGGAAGTTTTTCGGTATCCACCACATCTTGACACTTTGCTGAATACCATTTCATAAACGTTGAACAAGCAATATTAAAGGTAGCCATTTTCTTCTACGCGGGCGAATACACGTCTGAGCTCAATGGCTTACTGCAATCAACTGACCACGCAGGGAACCCCAGGTAGTAGCATGACTCACGTTGCTGGTCTTCCAGTGGGCGGAGCTTAGAACTTTCACCTGTGCACACACACACACACACACCTCTGTATATATTATGTGAATGAAAATCAGAAAAAATGCCAAAAGTACATTAATTTAAAGCAAATGAATTTTCTCCTTTTAAGATAATCAATTATTAAAACCAATATTAACAATATAAGAAACTAATTATTTAAACGCCGTTCTATTTACTTTCTTTCAGTTATTAAAACGAATCCAAAATATTAACTCTTAGAATGTTTTGTTTTAACATCATGTTGAGACGAGTAGGAAATTGAACCAGAAACGCCAAAGAATCACACCTGTTTACCCCGAGGCCGTTTTGAAAGGTACGATCGAACGCAAAGGAATTTGGGTCAACTTGCTCTCTATCCATGCGTTTGTCTTCCTTGTAAATAAAAAAATGCTTTTATTAAATGCGGTGATTATTTCTCTTTACTTGCAAATTTGTATGGCATCATCTTAGTTTATTGAAATGTATGAATAAAAAATGGAAAGGTATATTATTATTATTATACATTTTTCAAAATTAACACACACACACACACACACGCACATACACACACGCGCATACACACACACACACACACAGATTTTTGTCAGAGAAAGTGAGGATCACGCACACGCGCGCGCGCCGACACACACACACACACACACACACACACAAACACACACTATATATATATACACTTTCTTTCTTTCGTAGAGGCGGGGCCACCAGCTTGACCTCCGTGTGAAGAGAGACCAACGCATGAAACAACATGAGGTTCATAAGGTATATATTGTGTGTGTGTGTGTGTGTGTGTGTGTGCGTGTGCGTGATCCTCACTTTCTCTGACAAAAATCTGTGTGTGTGTGTGTGTGTGTGTGTGTGTGTTAATTTTGAAAAATGTATAATAATAATATATCTTTCCAATTCAATAACAAAGATGTTATCTAAGAAGATGATGCCATACAAATTTAATTTGCAAGTAAAGACATATAATCAACGCATTTAATAAAAACACTTTTTATTTACAAGGAAGACAAACGCATGGATAGAGAGCAAGTTGACCCAAATTCCTTTGCCTTCGATCGTACCTTTCAAAAAGGCCTCGGGGTAAACAGGTGTGTTTCTTTGGCGTTCCTGGTTCAATTTCCTACTCGCCTCAACATAATGTTAAAACAAAACATTCTAAGAGTTAATATTTTGGATTCGTTTTAATAACTGAAAGAAAGTAAATAGAACGGCGTTTAAATAATTAGTTTCTTATATTGTTAATATTGGTTTTAATAATTGATTATCTTAAAAGGAGAAAATTCATTTGCTTTAAATTAATGTACTTTTGGCATTTTTTCTGATTTTCATTCACATAATATATACAGAGGTGTGTGTGTGTGTGTGTGTGTGTGTGTCCGCACAGGTGAAAGTTCTAAGCTCCGCCCACTGGAAGACCAGCAACGTGAGTCATGCTACTACCTGGGGTTCCCTGCGTGGTCAGTTGATTGCAGTAAGCCCTTGAGCTCAGACGTGTATTCGCTCGCGTAGAAGAAAATGGCTACCTTTATGAAAATAAAAACCCACTCTAATAGACAGTTTATTTCCACGACAGTTTCGACGCCCACTGGCATCCTCCTCGGGTGGATACAGAAACACGAATGAACCAAAACAAGAGGGAAAAACAGTTCAGGGACCGACCGTTAAGAAATTCGCACCTAGGTTAGATCCCATTCTCCCGACACCGGAAGGGCATTTTCATTAAGTACATTCGCGCAAATTTAAAACTATCTTCCTGTTCTAAACATACAGATTCTATTATATTTTTCTTACATAATTATTGAATTTATTATTAATTTTATTACATTTAATATTGCATAATTATTTATTACAGAAATTATAAATTTATTATTACATTGGTTATTACATTATTGTTTATTATACAGAACTTATAAACCGAAAAACGAATGAAAAAAGCCGATTAGGAAACAATCCAGAGAAATTTGCACCTAGGTTAGATACGGTTCTCCCGACACTGGAAGGGCATTTTATTACAGGGTCCGCTTATAAGTACATTCCCACAAATTAAAACTATCTTCTTGTTCTATACATACAGATTCTAATATTTTGACATAATTACTGCAGTAATTATGTAAAACGGTTTTATTGTTTTACCAACTCACCATTTCCACAAACTAAACATCTTCACACTCCGGTGCACTATTTGAGAGAAACATATGACCATATTTTTCCTTTTTATTTAACAGATGATACTCGTCTCTAAAGTCTTCTAAAAACTCACGCAGTGCACTAGCCACAACCTCACTACGAACCTCATCATGATATACATTAATATAGTGATAAAAATACTTAAGATTGTCCATGATGACGACATTTACATTTTCAACCGAAGCGTACGAGTGTTCGGTATGGTGTAACATGATATAATACCGCTTGTCACACCACTCATCTACAAGACTCACTATCCATACCTACTGCTTCTCTTCTGCACGCGTTGTTTCTTTTACTTCACAGTATATGTGAGACTTTATAAAGCTTAGCTCTACAGCATACTTCAATACATCGTCTGTGCAACGAAAACCTACAACGCTCTCACCAGAATAAACATAGAGTATTTGTACATCTTGCTCCTTCGCACGATCCAATGTGGTTTTAAAAGAGGCAAAGGAGGGGAGAATAGGAAGTTTTTCGGTATCCACCACATCTTGACACTTTGCTGAATACCATTTCATAAACGTTGAACAAGCAATATTAAAGGTAGCCAATGCAAAAAACTTCACTTTTTTCTACGTGAAGGTTAAAATATGAAAATAAAAACCCACTCTAATAGACAGAGTTTATTTCCACGACAGTTTCGACGCCCATCCTCCTCGGGTGGATACAGAAACACGAATGAACCAAAACAAGAGGGAAAAACAGTCCTCTTTGTGCGTGCTTTTGATTGTATTCTAGACGTAATTAAAGATAACTTACCAACCGGTTATAAAGTGGGAACAAAAACAGTACTGAAGGATGTGAAAGCCCTTCGTATCGAGTACAGGTTTCCCTATACTTTAAGCGGTGAAATATTATTAAACCGCGTATACTGCGTAATGCAGAGCAATAATGATGTAATTGTAGACTCAGTTAAGTGCGAGTTTAGTATTTTGAAAAAAAAGTGAAATGTATTTATATATTTAACATATTTGTGTGTGTGTGTGTGTGTGTGTTTGTGTATTTCAGCTATATTGATGGCTATATTATTTCTTATGCTGCGCGGTAGAAGATAAAGTGTATGTATTCATTTATTTAGTTGTGTGTATATATTTCTGCTATGTTGATGGTTATATTATTTCTTATTTTTGATTTTGATCATTCCAATGTATATTTATTTTCTACATATCTCCATAATTGCGTGTATATATATATATATAATATATATATATATATTTCTCGTGTACTGTTATATTGACGGATATATTTTGATTATATGTATATTCCTCGTTCATATTTCTTAAACTATTATTATTTTTAATTGATCATTCAAATGTATATTTATTTTCTATATATTTATAATAAACAGAATGATGTAATGTTGTTTTATTTAATTCTTTTGGTTGTAAACAATTATATCAAATGGCTGGTTACGCCTTCTAAACCTACTAGCGGAGTTCTAAGCCAACTTTTAAGAATTAATTAAATAAATGGTACAATCTGGCAACTTAATAATGTATACCTGTACAATTAAAATGGTATCTGGCAGCTCTCCATAATAATGTATACCTGAACAATTAAAATAAAAAGTGGTATCTGGCAACTCTCCCGGTGCAAGCTGTGGATTTCAGATGTGTATTCTCTAGCGTAGAAAACAAATAGTGTGTCGGACACAATGTGGAAGGTGTACACTGCGTACACGAGATAATTGTAAGCATTGTGTGAATGAACTCTGAAGCTGTTCTTTTTCATTACACTTTTTGCATCTTCTTGCAACAATTTTGGAAAGAGCTTCTGTGCTGTCGGACACAATGTGGAAGGTGTACACTGCGTACACGAGATAAGTGTACGCATGGTGTGAATGAACTCTGAAGCTGTTCTTTGTCATTACACTTTTGCATCTTCTTGCTATAATTTTGGAAAGAGCTTCTATGTTGTCGGACACAATGTGGAAGGTGTACACTGCGTACACGAGATAAGTGTACGATGGTGTGAATGAACTCTGAAGCTGTTATTTTTCATTACACTTTCACAACAATTTTGTAAAGACTTCTATGTTGTCGGACACAATGTGGAAGGTGTACATTGTGTACACGAGATAAGTTACGCATGGTGTGAATGAATTCTGAAGCTGTTCTTTTTCATTACACTTTTTGTATCTTCTTGCTACAATTTTGGAAAGAGCTTCTGTGTTGTTGGACACAATGTGGAAGGTGTACATGAGGGAGATACAAAGACAAGAAGTACCTCAATAAGTATTGCAATCCGTACCGAGAATGTATCAGTGGTTACGGTTCCATGGAAAAAATTCCTACATCGCAAGGTTCTGGTTATCCATTTTCTTGAACTGATCCACAGAGCAGATGTTCACATCTTCTGAAGACCGCATGTTCCACGCGCCACAGATCTTATAGACAATGTAGGTCCTGTATATGAGCTTGAATTATCTCGATGAAATTATGATGTGAAATAGTGAGCAATCATTCCCTGACGAGATGTATTTCTGAATCCATGTTAAACTGTAGGTCTGATGCGGGGAACAAATC
Source organism: Bathynomus jamesi (assembly GCA_023014485.1). Taxonomy (NCBI): domain Eukaryota; kingdom Metazoa; phylum Arthropoda; class Malacostraca; order Isopoda; family Cirolanidae; genus Bathynomus; species Bathynomus jamesi. The sequence continues at coordinate 633,838 of JAJOZX010001188.1, read as the reverse complement.
GGCGAGAAAGAGTTAATTATTATTATTATTACTACATAGAAAAAATCCCTGACGAGATGTATTTCTGAATCCACGTTAAACTGTAGGTCTAATGCGGGTAAAAAACTTAATCTTTGTCAAAATGAACAAATCGGCGAGAAAGAGTTAATTATTATTATTATTACTACATAGAAAAAATCTACATTGTGCATTACCATGTTTTGCAGCAACACTATTCCCGGATCAATAATCACTAATGTAATCGAGAGGATATCTGTTTCTGATTGAGTTTCAACTTTGAATAATTAGTGTATTCAGTTTGACTTCTCGCGTAGGCGTGTGGAAAAATTGTATTTAATTATTGAATTTCAATTCGCTTAACTGTGGGTCTAAGGCGGAGTGAAAAGCTTAACCATTGCAATTCTGTAAAAAGGAGTTAATTATTATTGTTACTACATAGAAAAATTTGTCTTTGTGCATATCACATTTTGCGGTTATACTATTCCCGGTCAGTAAAGGACCCAAAACTGAAAATAAGTTGGGAAGAAATGATCCTATTATTTTAAATGTTGAAATTATGATGTGAAAGAGTGAGCAATGATTCCCCGACGAGATGTATTTCTGATTCGGTTTCCACGTTAAACTGTAGGTCTAAGGCCGGAGTGAAAAGCTTAACCATTGTCAAAATGAACAAATCAGCGAGATGATGTGAAAGAGTGAGCAATCATTCCCTGACGAGATGTATTTCTGCTTCGGCGACAATATTTGTATCTATACTTGGTTCTCTCCAATCCACATTATTACTACATAGAAAAATTTGTGTTTGTGCACATCACATTTTTAGGTCATACTATTCCCGGATCAATAATCACTAATGTAATCGAGAAGATTATATAATTAAGAAATTGTAAATATATCCATTCCTTTATTTATTTAAAAAAAAAAAAAAAAGAGTGAACAAAACTCTCTGTGTATATATATATATATATATATATATATATATATATATATATATATATACACGAGATAGGTGTACGCCTGGTGTGAATGAATTCTATATTTTAAATGAGTCTATAGTTACATTGGTACGTTTACTTCCCACTAACTGTGTACACGAGATAAGTGTACGCATGGTGTAAATGAACTATGAAGCTGTTCTTTTTGCAGACGTTTATACAGAAAACAAGTAATTACATTATTGAAAACATTAACTAGGAATCGTGAGAGATACGCGTCTGGTAATCGGGAGTCGAACCCACGATCTCATCTCTTTCTGCAGACGTTTATACAGAAAACAAGTAATTACATCATTGAAAACATTAACTAGGAATCGTGAGAGATACGCGTCTGGTAATCGGGAGTCGAACCCACGATCTCATCTCTTTCTGCAGACGTTTATACAGAAAACAAGTAATTACATTCAATTGTTAGTACTTTCAGAGTACATGTATATTAATTTTGAAAGAACTTTGTTGATTTCTGATAATTATGATTTTGATAACTAAGTTGATAAAATATTAAACATTTTTTATTTACAAGGAATACATTTCGCTTCGAGAGTGAAGTGTGTATTTCAGTGAGTAGTAATAAGCATAATATTTTTAACATTTGGAGTGAAGCGAGGTTTTGTCGATTTGTGTGGAAAGACTTTGGCCAAAAGGAAACTTAGTGGTCATTTTTGCGGTTAGCGTTGGACGCATCTGCTCAGATTTTTTTTTTTTTTGTCCAGAGAAGCTGAAAGTAAATGAGATGAGTGAAATGATATGAGATTAGTGAAATGAAGTGAAATGACATGAAAATGAAATGATATGAAAAGGCTTATATAAGAGGAGTGACAAAAAGTAAATAGACCCTTTGGTGTGAAATTAAAAATCTGAAATTGATTCTTTCTCTATGTACAGTGCCCGCGAAAAGTATCCGATCACCCTTGAAATTTGTATTTTTTACATAAAAAACAATGTTTAAATGTATACTAACCTTATATTAGTATTTTGTCATCTGTCCTTTGGTTTGGATGACTTGTTCTATACGTTTTGGCATGGATTTAATCAAGTTTTGACAAACTTCCACTGATATTTCCTTGCACCATACCTTTTTGATGGCCTCTTGTAATTTTTCGACTGAGCCAGTGTCGTGGCATTCAACCTTATTTTTATTATTAGCCACAGATTTTCTATCGGATTGAGATCTGGACTATTACCAGGCCAATCCAAAATATCAAATTTATTGTCAGTAATCCATTTTGTCACTATTTTGGCCCTGTGACATGGTGCACCATCATGCATGTATGTTTTTGTCCTTTGGATTGCCATTGCCATTGGAAGTTTATCCTGTAGCATTGCTAAATACCGTGCACCATTCATAGTTGTGTTCTTCGGAAAAATATAAGTTTCCACGCCCATAGTAACCGAAACAACCCCAAACCATCACACTTGGAGGGTGTTTCATTGTCTTTAGGGTGTATTTAGGGTCCATCCTATTTGAGCCAATAGGCCGGCGAACCTTTTTTGGACAACTTCTGAATGTCAAAAATGTCGACTCATCGCTAAATAAAACCTTCTTCCAGTCATCAACAGTCCAATGAATGTTTTTACAAAATGCGACACGTTTTTTACGCATTTTTTCATTAATGAACGGTTTCTTAGCAGCATGGCGAGATGGTAATCCGAGTTCTTTTTGGAGCCGCTCCTGGATAGTTCGTTCAGAAACACCAGATAACAAATTATTCATATTAAATTTTATTTCTTTCGCAGTTATTGTTGGGTTTTTCAATACTAAACGTTTCATAAGTTTGTCTGTTCGCGAATTTGTTTTTCTCGGTCTGCCAGATCGTTTTTAGGGACTGGCGTGGTTAGGCCACCATTGTTCTTAGCCCGTGAAACCCATAAATTAACGGTACTTTGGGATATGTTTAATTCCTTAGCTATCTGTCTCTGTGATTTCCCACATGCATGCAAAGCAACAATAGCACCTCGACAATCACTCTTAAGTTGTTTTTTAGCACACATTATATATAAATTTTATTTACACCACTTTCTGTAAAAAAAAAAAAAATATCAAGAAATTTACACAAACAGTGAAATCTGACAAATTTGAGACACAGCCACCCGCAACGAAGGCTACCAGAACACTAATTTGAGAATGCGTTGGATAGCTCTCATATCAGCGAGCAACCTCAAAGTTACCAGATGTCGCTAGAACAAATAGAAAGTGAATTACGTGTCTCTGAATATCAAGGGAAAATATTGTATTTTCTTGAGTGATCGGATACTTTTCGCGGGCACTGTATAAACTATAAGGAGAACGTGAAAAGTGTGTAATATTTTTTTCTGTTTTTGATACATAAGAAAGGTTTGCCAAAAGAAAATAGACACAGTTAATGTGTTTATTTCTTTTGCTGTTTATTATTTAATATAATGTGTGTGTGTGTGTGTGTGTGTGTATGTGTGTGTGTGTGTATAGATTTGAGAATATGTTAATAGAACGATTTCTTTTGCTAATCCAATTGTTTAGTGAATTTTTAATGTTAATATTGTTTTAATTCACTTTAAGGTGAAAATCCGTTTATTTATATATATATATATATATATATATATATTATATATATTATAAGGAATGACAAAATTAAATAAATACAGTTAATATGATTCTTTATATATATATATATATATATATTATATATATATATATATATATATATATATATATATATATAAGGTAAGGAGAAAGTTGTTCAATTTTGTGTGTGTGTGTATTTCATCTGAACTATTATTTTGATGATTGTACGTATTATATATTTTTGTGCAGTAGAAGGCAAATTCTATTTATTTATTAATAAACATTTTCTTTTTGTCAATTTCGATTTTCAAGAGAAAGTCTGTATGCTTTGGTAACGAATTAAAATGGTATCTAGCAACTCACCCTAATAATGTGTACCTGTACAATTAAAATAAAAAATGGTATCTGGCAATTCAACCATCATCTATATAAGACCCGCTTGGCTTCGGAGCTGGTAGTTTGATGCGAACTTCGGCCGAATAAAAAACTCTCTCCTTCCCTTCTTAGATTAAGACTTAGCTTAGTTTCCCTTTGGGGGTTAGGACATCCCACCTTGTCCCCCAAAGTCCTCCCATCTTTCCTTTCACTCTTAGGCTAAGGCAACCCCTTTGGGGGGAGGTCGTCCTCCCTTCTCCCCCGAAGATCCCTCCCCTCTCCCCCTTCAGATGTACCCCTTCCCCCCTTGGCTCCTTCTAAGCCAACTGGCTGATTAGGAGTCTATAAGACAACGGCCACTCGGCTGAAGTCTTATTATGCACTTGGCTCCTGCCAGGTGAACACCTCTCTTCCTTTCTCTCCTTCTCCTGTCTCTCTTGGGGGATAATGCCGCCTCCAAGTTTCATGACCACTTGTTGCACCTGCAGCATCCCCCCACCCCCTCTGCAACATTGAGTTGTTGCATACCCCAACCCCCTTTGCAACACCCTGCCCCCTTTGCAACATTTGATCATTATCTCTTGCAACATTGCAACATTCTTGCACTCTAAACTTTTTCGGCTATACTACTTACATCTATCCATATTATGAATGTAAAATATAATAATTTGATTTTCTTTTAGCTACACTTTCAATGTGGAATGGTATATCTTGGTTCATAAATCTCAATCTCGAGAAACTTTGAGAAATAGAAGCGAAAATGAAATAAAGGAAAATGTTTATTATAGAAAGTTAATTTAGATTTGGTCACCTTTAATCTCTTTAAAATTGTACATTTTCTAATAACTACCTTCTTTTCCTTGAGTGACGTGGGTTTTATTGCAAAATGTATGATATATATATATATATATATATATATATATATATATATATATGCGCCAAGGTGGTGTCGTGGTTAGCGGCGCTGACTACGAATCCATCGGCCCCGGGATCGAAACCCGGTGATGGCAGGTGGCGCGCAGCAAAACCCATTTGTTCATCTTTCCACAGAATAAAAAAAAATTGGTTGGTAGATAAATGGGTACCTTGGGTAGCTTAGTGGTTAAGACGCTGGGCTGCTGGTGCGGCGTGGTTCGGATTCCACATTAAACTGTAGAGTGACAAGCTTGACCTTCGTCAAAATGAACAATTCGGGCGGAAGCTAAACCAAGGTTAATATATATACATATATATATATATATACCTATATACCGCCTCGGTGGTATAGTGGTAGCATCACAAGCTAGAAAACCACTGCTCCGAATTCAATTACCGGCGAGTTCAGGCAGCCTCAGCTGCTCACCAACTGTTAAACCTCCCATACAAAAAATTGGTCGGTAGATAAATAGGCATCCCTGGGTAACCTAATGGTTAAGACGCTGGGCTACTGATCGGGAGATCAGGAGATCGAGTGCGGGTGAGGACTTTGTAATTTCTAATTTCCTTTAGGGGTCATGGTTCGAATTCCGCTTTAAGTTGTTGGTCTAAGGTGGCACAACAAACTTGACATACGTCAGAATGAACAATTCGGGCAGAAGCAGACTAAAGTGTATATATATATATATATATAATATATATATATATGGAGAGAGAGAGAGAGAGAGAGAGAGAGAGAGAGAGTGTAGTAAATATAAAATCCTACATTCCACAGTTCAGGTTTTGATTTTAAACCTAAAGCTAATCTTTATTACAATGATGGAATATTTGAAGAAAATGGGCAGAAGGTAAAATGTAAAATGTCTCCTCAGTTATTAATACATTTATTTATTTATTTATTTGTTCTTTGTAAATAAGACTTAGAATATGAATCTGGAGGCTCAGGTGAACCAACTACAGTCCATACATCATCATTGACAAGAACTGATCCTAATACAACAACGACTACAGAATCTCCAAGTATGTTTATTATTTCAAGTTAATTTATATAAAAATTATATGCACTTTCGGAAAAAGTTCGTCTAGAAACATTAATTTTTTAAAAAGCAAAAACTTTTAATTGGTAATATGTTCAGAAAGTTTCAGAAGCAAACTCCAATCATTTCTGATTAGTAATTTTTTTATACTTTTAGCAGAGATGGGAAATCGGATCGGATTCGAATCGATAATCGGAATTAATAGATATTTTTTGAGAAATCTGAATCGAAAAAAAATTCGAATCGAAAAACGGGCGCGGATCTGAATCGAAATTTTGATCCGAATCGAAAAGAAACGATGAATCCGAATTCGAATTCAAATCGATAAAAAATATGGATCCGGATTTTAAAAATTGGTTATAACTTATAAATAACTTATAAGACTTATTAACGTTTCCGGTTTCACCACAGGTAAAGACTTACCTTTCCGAGAATCTGTTTGCTCGGACAAAATCATACTAATCCTATACTCCATCCATAAGGTGCTAATCCTAATCCTTAAATTTTGGTATTGTCCGAGAGTGACAATTTCACACGCTCCTCAAAGAAATAACCTTTTGCCTTCGAACATTGAAAATATCTTAGTTGTCAGGGCTAATTTTAATTTGTAAATTTGTATCTATACAGTGGATATATTTCTTAAAGTATTATTATCATATTTCAATTTTTAGTATGCTATAATTAATATTTCTTGTATATAGAGCCTTAATTGTTTAATAAATTAGCTTATATGAATGATTTTTTTTTGCACCTTATTAAGAGTAAATCTAAAGTTATTACTTAGATCGTTAATAGACTGAGAATTATCTGTATTATTTATTAAAAATGAAACTTATTAATAATAGCCACCCCTTGACTAAAACAACGATGATAGGTATAATTTTATTAAATGAACTCATAAAAATCAAGAAAAATTAGGCCTGGATCCGAATCGGATTCGAATCGGATCGAAATCGAAAAAGAAATAATCCGAATCGGAAAAAAATTCGAATCGATAAAAAACGAAAAATTTGAATCCGAATTCGAATCTATATTTCTAATTGCGTGAAAATCGGATTCGAATTTGAATCGAAAAAGATTTCGATTTCCCATCCCTGACTTTTAGAAATTTTAGGTTTCTAGTAGAACTTTTTTCCGAAACTGTACGCACTATATTAAATTGTTAGATTGAGACGCTACGACTGCCATCTTTGTATTTGTCCCTTCAAAACTGCGATTAACCTTTTAACTAAGTTATAGTTCATTACAGAAAAACATTCGCTCTATTTCCATGGATCTTCCTCTGACTGTTTTTATAATTACATACCTCGCTGTTCTCCTCTGCACGCTTCACGCACAGGGAAAACATGAACTTGTGATCTATAACAACGGGTAAGATAGGTATCCATAAATCGCGAGAGGGAAATACATCGACGAAGGAAAGTCCTAAATAGTTCTCGTTTAAATTGGTAGAGAACTCATCGATGGATGACAGGGCAGGACCCACAAGTTTTTCAGGAACACCTACTGGGTAGGGATTGTTCTTTATGACGTAGGGGTATAAAGAGCAGAAATCGTAGTAGTGAATCTTCACTCCCCTCCGTAGTGGAAAGTATTTGAAGGTTTGGCACGCTATCACCTTGACTCTGGCACTCCTTGGTACTCTCTACCCTTTGTGATTGCAATTGCATGTTGCAGTGTTGCAATGCCATTGCACTCAGATTGGACGCTCACATACTACTAAATTCCCAACTTTATATCCCTCCTGATTTAGTATTGAATTTAGAAAACTAAAAATATTATGTGTATATAATATTCTTGTTTTCTAAATTAATATCTAAATTAATTTCCACATGGATAAGGGTTGGCTATTGTTATTTCTCAACATTCGACCTGTCCACCAAACAACTTCGTTTGTGGAAATAAGAACTGCATTTATAACCACTGGGTCTGTGATGGTGACTTTGACTGCTTAGACAGAAGTGATGAAGATAATTGTCCAGGTATTTGTACTATATTGGCTATTTGTACTACAGTATTTTTGCGATATTTGGTGTAGCTTTATCAGCTACAGCAAATATAGCAAAAATCATTTTACTCTGCCGCTTCATCCTCGCCTTTTGCTCTGAAAACCCCAAAATTTTATAACTCACCGCAACACTCTTTTATTAAAAAGTTTCATAATTACTATAAATGGACCTCAGGCAACTTTTTGCTTTCCACTCGACAAAACATATTACAGCATGAACTGAAATCGGTATAAACCGGATATTTTTCCAGATATGCTTCTTGAACAACGTGGTACAATGCCGATAACTTAAAACATGTGCGCCTACATGCATACCCAGACAGAAATATATACAGGCCTTATGTGTACCTATCTTGCCTATCGCTAATAAGAGTATAATGCTGAGAATAATGCTAGTTCGTCAGGAGGGCCAGATACCACTGCTTCTATACCTAAGCAGTAACAGTTTTTATCTCACTCCACTGCCACGCTGCAACTATAGCTTTTGCGTCACTTCTTCAGGACAAGTGAAACTGTTCCTTGTTAATTATGACTATTATAACTAACTACAGTATAACTAGTGGTGGAATTGGAAAAAAATTTACTGTGGAAACTTGCTAGGGAGGTTTAGCCTTAGGAGACAAATATCTTATACTTATATAATAATAAATGCTGATTTGGTCAAGTATATATTCTGTTCTATATCAAACTTTATCAGTGAATATATGAATAATTTTCACAAAGAGAGAGAGAGAGAGAGAGAGAGAGAGAGAGAGAGAGAGAGAGAGAGAGAGAGAGAGAGAGAGAGAGACGTTTGCATATTTGTTGACTGATACTTATATGGCAAAGTCATTGTTATTCACAATATAATGACAAAATACATAATGCCATAAAAAAGGCGAAGGGATTGACTTGATATTACAAATTTACAATCATCAGGCTGAAAGTGCTAAAACGACTAAACATATTGGATGTGGCTGACAGGGAGTCAGGTGCTTACTACCAAGTTGTAGGTGGCTGACGTGACAGGGAGGCAGGAACTTGTTACCAGGTTGGAGGTAGCTGACAGGCTAGATTTTTCTATTTAGCAAGATTGTAAAGGTTTACAGGCTGGTGTTCATTACCTGGCTGGATGGAAGCTCAAACTTTTAGATAAGTGACCAGGTGCCTTTTTGTGTTGTTCCTCCACCTTCTCACTCCTTTTACAAGCCACGTGGTCAGCACTCCTCCTTCCCTGAAGCAGCCAAGCTCTTACATAGCTCAGTGGCTGAAACCAAGTGAGTGGCGGACCATTGCGGTTCAAGAAGAGAATGCTGCTCACTCTAGGAATGTTGAGAGAGTTCCTGGTGGGTGTGAGTGTGGTGTTCATAGAGCTGAATCCTCTTTCACACTCTGCTGTCGACAAAGCAATGGTTCCAAAAGCTTTGATGAGAAGCTTCAGGTCTGCCGGCACCACTTTTCCACCGATGTCTTTGTACTCTCTGAACCCCAGAACGATCTGCCTTTCTGAAAGATGGAATCTCCGACACAGCGATAGCACCTCATCCTCACCATACAGAATGTTGAAATCATCCGGCCAATATTGCGGATACAACATCTTGCAGGCAGCAAGGAACGTCTCATACTCAGAATCAGTACCCATGACTTTACTGGATACATTATATACATGTGATAAAGATGTAGTCATGAGTCTCATCCTCAGTGAGTTTGCCGTGTTGAAAAAAAACGCTGGTGATTGATCTCCACGTCAGCCTTTCTTCCTGAGTGCAGTGCAATACCTTGGAATTCCAACTTATTTGCTACCTCAGAGACTAGCCTTGTGAACTCACTTTGTCGTCTGCTAGCCTGAGCTTTAAATTTTGATCTTTCTCGAAATCAAAGTATGAACTATCGGAGGGTAACGGAGTCGCTCTGCAGTTTAAGAGACAGTTCAGCCAGTTCTGTCAAGGCAACCAAACTGTCTTCACAGTACGTTCACTGGATAAAACCCACTCAATTTCTGAGTTAACGGAGTTTCCTCAAACAAGGGTTATATAAGGGTTATTATATAAGGAAGAACAAGAATATGATACCGAGTTAATAAAACCTGTTAAGGGATTACATTTCTGAGTTTAAACATCATAGCAACTACATTGGCGAGTCGGCCAATTTAAGTATACAGTAAGTGATGTACTGTAGATGTATTAGGGGTAGCCAGTGGTAATTTTACATACGTTAGCGATATGAGTGGTACCACCAGGTGGATTGATCATTGTCTCACTAGTAATAATCTAAAGGATCGAAATGTTAGAGTTCATATTTTGCATGATTTCCTTCTTTCTGATCATAGACCATTAGAAATATTAATTAACGTTACCAATTTATGCACAACACGACTTAACAAGAACTCAATAGGTAAGAATAATCGCGTCGATTCATCCAATGTTAATATGCAGCAGAGAATAGAATACAAAGACAGAACATGTCACCTCTTTAATAATTTAGAAATTTTGCACCTTGCCTGTAATAATCCTTGCTCAAATGATTCTCACTGTAAACTCATTGATAGGTATTATAGTAAGATAATATATCCCTGTTAAGAGAAGCAGGAAGTCCCCTGATTAAAACTTACAACTATCATACTAAGATTATTCCTGGATGGAATGATTTTATTGCCCCCCTGAAGAGGGAATCGAAAGACGCTTATGATTTGTGATGCTTTCATGGTAGACCCACTAAGACCCAGATTAGGACCAGTATACATGAATATGTGCAGAAGTCCGGGTCAGTATAAGGCGGCCATAAGGCGATGTAAACAGGAAGAAGAGTCTATTCGAGCATCAAAAGCCTGTGAAGCTCGCATAAATAATGATAATAACAAATTTTGGAAATTTGTTAAGAATCAAACGGGTGTCAAAAATGTCCTCCCTCCGACAATCGATGGGGTGTCGGGGGAGGATGAAATTGCAAAGCTGTGGAAAAACCACACTCTAACATTCTTAACAGTGTGAGTAGGGATAATCTTAAGAGAGATTGAAGCGAAACGATTGTGGGAGGGACAAGGGAAAATATTTTTATATCATTTTCTGAAGTAAAGAGGTTAATTAAAGAGTTAAAGACTGGTTCTGCGTCAGGGGTAGATGACTTATCGAATGAACACTTAAAATATGCAAATGATGTAGTATGTCTGCATATATCATTGCTCCTATCAGCCATGCTTGCTCATAGTTATATCCCTGCAGAGTTCATGAGGGTATATATCTTGTCCCTGGTCAAAAATAAGTACGAAGACATTCTGTCCAGCAATAATTACAGGCCTATTGCTGTCGCTTCCTCTTCTCGAAACTACTAGAAAAACTCTTGTTACTCCGATTAAATGATTTCCTATGGACATCTAATCAGTTTGGCTTTAAAAGGTCCCACTCAACTGACCTGTGTATCTATGTACTTAAAGAAACAATATCTAAATACATTGACAGTAATTCAACCATTTATAGCTGTTTCCTTGATATAAGTAAGGCATATGATAGGGTGAACCACATTATTTTATTTGCAAAACTAGAAGACAGGAAGGTTCCCATGTACATATTAAATTTATTGAAATTTTGGTATTCCCACCAATCTTTCACTGTTAGGTGGGCAATGTACTATCCGAGTGTTTTGGGCCTCTTGCGGGGTGAGACAAGGCTCCTTGCTCTCCCCTATGCTGTTTAATGTGTATATGACGGATTAATTGCTTCACTTAATGAGGCAACAGTAGGATGTGGTATAGATAACACAAGGATAAATAACTTAGTTTATGCCGATGATATGGTGTTAATAAGTCCCTCTGTTAAAGGTCTGGATCGGCTACTAAATGTCTGCGAAGTGTATTCGCAGAAACATGATATTCTTTTTAATGTTACAAAAACTAAGGTTATGCAATTTCATCCTAAAAGCTGTAATCAGCCAGCTGATATAAGGTTCAAAATGAATGGTGAAGTAATTGAGGAAGTACAAGAGTTTAAGTATTTGGGTCAAACTATTACCAGCTCCTTGAGTGATGACTCGGATATAAGAAAACAATCTCGAAGCCTGTGTGCTAAAGCGAATATGACCATAAGGAACTTTCGTTTCTGTACAATTGAAGCTAAAGACACTCTTTCGTACTTTCTGCAGTAATATATACGGTCAGCAACTCTGGGTGAACTATAAAAAAGGTTCTGGCAGAACCCTAAATTTGCTGTACAACAAGTCTTTTAGACTCTTACATAAATTACCCCCCAAGATGCTCAGCTTCGCAAATGTTTGCTACCCGCAATGTCCCGAGCTTCCCAAAGGTAACAAGACGTGCTCAACACAGTCTAATACAAAGAATTAAAAAATCAACCAACCCGATCATCCAAGCTATCCATGAGTCCTGCCATTTATCCTCTAAGCTATGGACTTCTTGGTACGAAACGTCTGTCTGTAGCTCCACTTAACTTCGACAGTGCAGTATTATTTCTAATCAATTGTATATATTTCTATCCTTAGTATATGAACTGTCATTGTGTTAATAATATTTGTCATATGGACTACAGTGCCCGCGAAAAGTATCCGATCACCCTTGAAATTTGTATTTTTTACATAAAAAACAATGTTTAAATGTATACTAACCTTATATTAGTATTTTGTCATCTGTCCTTTGGTTTGGATGACTTGTTCTAGACGTTTTGGCATGGATTTAATCAAGTTTTGACAAACTTCCACTGATATTTCCTTGCACCATACCTTTTTGATGGCCTCTTGTAATTTTTCGACTGAGTCAGTGTCGTGGCATTCAACCTTATTTTTATTATTAGCCACAGATTTTCTGTCGGATTGAGATCTGGACTATTACCAGGCCAATCCAAAATATCAAATTTATTGTCAGTAATCCATTTTGTCACTATTTTGGCCCTGTGACATGGTGCACCATCATGCATGTATGTTTTGTCCTTTGGATTGCCATTGCCATTGGAAGTTTATCCTGTAGCATTGCTAAATACCGTGCACCATTCATAGTTGTGTTCTTCGGAAGAAAATATAAGTTTCCACGCCCATAGTAACCGAAACAACCCCAAACCATCACACTTGGAGGGTGTTTCATTGTCTTTAGGGTGTATTTAGGGTCCATCCTATTGAGCCAATAGGCCGGCGAACCTTTTTTGGACAACTTCTGAATGTCAAAAATGTCGACTCATCGCTAAATAAAACGTTCTTCCAGTCATCAACAGTCCAATGAATGTATTTTTTACAAAATGCGACACGTTTTTTACGCATTTTTTCATTAATGAACGGTTTCTTAGCAGCATGGCGAGATGGTAATCCGAGTTCTTTTGGAGCCGCTCCTGGATAGTTCGTTCAGAAACACCAGATAACAAATTATTCATATTAAATTTTATTTCTTTCGCAGTTATTGTTGGGTTTTTCAATACTAAACGTTTCATAAGTTTGTCTGTTCGCGAATTTGTTTTTCTCGGTCTGCCAGATCGTTTTTTAGGGACTGGCGTGGTTAGGCCACCATTGTTCTTAGCCCGTGAAACCCATAAATTAACGGTACTTTGGGATATGTTTAATTCCTTAGCTATCTGTCTCTGTAATTTCCCACATGCATGCAAAGCAACAATAGCACCTCGACAATCACTCTTAAGTTGTTTTTTAGCACACATTATATATAAATTTTTTTTACACCACTTTCTGTAAAAAAAAAAAAATATCAACAAATTTACACAAACAGTGAAATCTGACAAATTTGAGACACAGCCACCCGCAACGAAGGCTACCAGAACACTAATTTGAGAATGCATTGGATAGCTCTCATATCAGCGAGCAACCTCAAAGTTACCAGATGTCGCTAGAACAAATAGAAAGTGAATTACGTGTCTCTGAATATCAAGGGAAAATATTGTATTTTCTTGAGTGATCGGATACTTTTCGCGGGCACTGTATAGTCTGCCAATAAACCTTTTCATTTTCATTTCTAAGTTTAAAGATTATAGCAATATTAATTAATGCAAAAATACGTAGGCACTATAGTTCAGTGGGAAGAACTCTATACTTAACCTTTATATGTATACCTCCAAAATTGTGATTAATCCTTCGACTACGTTATGGAATATTACAAAACATTTTCCTTTCTACTCCGTGAGAACACTCTTATTTTTATTACAGTGGTTCCTGCAAATTAGTCTAATGCATCAGGCCATAAAATGAAAGCGGTTTCTAATAGCTGTATTGTAGTTTTACTGCTTTCCTCTAATGTTAGACCTACTGTATTATCATATATAAAAATATGTGACTATACTGTCATTGCCAACGACCGTGGCTCATTGAGGTAACATGACTAACATCGTTTGCCTATAGACGTTGTGAAGAAACTTAGGCTAGGGGTTCGACGATCAGTGGTGCTGGTTAATATAATCCAGAAGTTAACGCAATGGAGTACGTTTTGGCCTAACCTGTTTATCCCTCTTCATTCATTATTATTATATACAAACATTTTTTAATTTGTATTTGGGAGAACATTCGACAATTTATTGGAGGAAAATATAATCGGTGAATTTTCTTCGGGTTATATTAAATTAATTTAGTTCATCTTAGATTAGATTAATTAATGTTACATTAGCTATATATATATATATATATATATATATATATATATATATATATATATATGGGATGAATTTCATAATTAAACACGTGAAATGAATGAATGATGCAAACCCACAAAGAAAAAGAAAAATGATTCCAAGGCTTTTCGTGTATTCAGAAGTACACCTCGTCAGGGAATGAAGGGAGAAAGCGAGATGACAAAAGTATATACCACGGGCCAGAAAAAACAAAAAGATTAGCACATGATCAACAAGAGTTGATTAGAGGCAAAAGGTATTTAAACAGGATAGTGTCAATTTTATAAATTCCCGCACTGTTATTGAAATTATTTTTAAAATGGATAAATGCACATTCTAGAATATTCCTTTCAACTATATCTCTGTTTTTAACGAGCGCTTTAGAACTATCCACTGTGGGACACTGGTGCGCACCATTCTAGGCTAGGAAGAGAAAGTAGTTCAGAAATTAAATTAATTCAGTTTTCATGCTTACACTTATAACTGTAGGATGTAATTGCCAGAAAATATTTGTTGGCAAATATTGAAAATCCTCCTAATAAAATAAAAAATATAATTACTGCTTTTTGAGAAATAACTAAATAACAGACCTTCGCTTTTTCTGTTACTGGATACTAAAACAATTAACCTTCCGAGAAACGCCTGTTCCGAAATATTTATACAAATAAAAATAAAAATAACCAGTTTTCTCACCCCTCACACAGAAAAATTATGTATTTTAAACAACAAACAACGTTTAGTTAAACTTTTTATTTAGATCATATTATAAAGCATGGATGCATAATAGAAATCTAATGTCCCCAAAATTCAAAAGAGAAAGCAGAAACAGCTTTGATGTCCGAGTCTATATCAAATAAAGCAAAGGCTAAAATATAATAATTGCTATGTTTTGCGTGAGCACATCCATTTCTCTGGCTTCATTTTGTTATTCTAAAATATTGTTGTGCATGAATGCTAAATACTGATCAATTATATTTCCAAACGACAATCTCCGCACCTGTCCATAGAGGATCAGTATTACAAAAGGAAATCATTTAATTACTTAATAAAATTATAATGTAGAACAAAACAAAAACAAAAATTTGTTGAACGCTCTCATAACTCGAAATGACGTAACATGAAAACTATATTTCGCGAAGACTCTCAGTGAGAGCAGTTTGAATCCAGTAAGGCTAAAAAAAAATTATAGGCAGGGTGGTCCAAAAGTCCCTATCTATTTTGCTGAAATAATAGTATTGTATTATTTTAGGATAAAAGTGTAGTTACATAATTAGATGTATATTTATTTATCAAGCTTAGGTCTAAGATTCGACGTGAGCACCATCAGTGTCTCTGCAAATTTCATATCTGTCCACTGCATTACGGAACACATTCTTAAGCATCTCTGAGGTTATTTTAGCAACTGCCGCGACAAATGCGAGTTCGCAGATCCTGCGAATCTGTAACTCTTCTTTTGTAAACTTTTTGTAAAGCCGCACGCAAACAAGTCTAATGGTGTTAAATCCGGAGATCTTGCTGCCCACAGCCTGTTTCCACCATATTCAATCCACCGATTTGGTAACAGCTCGTCAAGGTACGCCCGAACGATGTTTGCATAGTGACATGGAACTCCATCTTGTTGAAAGACAACAATATTGAGAATGCCATCTGAATGAAGCTGTGGTTGAAGAAACTGCTCAAGCATGTCAAAATAAATTGGCCCTATTACCGTAGGTTCTGCAAAGAAACAAGGTCCGTAAATCTTCGATGTTGTTATACTCAACCAGGCATTAACTTTAGGAGAATCTCTCTCCCATTCGTAGAACTCGGTTGGTTTTACACTAACCCAGATACGGCAATTATGTCAGTTACCCTTTCCGCATGTGTGGAATATCACCTCATCGCTGAAGAGAATGTGCTTTAATAAGTTTTCGGTATGACATATTTCACTCAATTCTGTGCACATGGCGGCTCGTCTTGGATAATTCTCTTTGTGTAACTCATGTAGCACTTGAATATGGTAACTTTTCTTTTTTAATGCTGATTTTAAAATCCTTAGAACAGTAGTTTTTTGTATGCTCAGTCTACGTAATGCTGTGCGAGTTGAGTTGACATTCTTGGATTTGTTTTGAAGGCATCTCTTATGAATTCGACATTTTCTTGAGAGGTACCTGGGCGTCCAGATTTTGCCTCATCATGAACAGATCGTGTTCTTTTAAATTTATAGACCAGCCCGTGAATTGCTTTGTCTGTAGGTACTGGTTTGTGAAATCTTCTTTCAAATTTTTCTCGATTTTCTTTCTATAGAAACATTTTTTAGTATGTGTTCTTGAAGAATATTTGACAATTTATGGTGTGTGTGTGTGTGTGTGTGTGTGTGTGGTCAGTACACGTTCAAAATAGTTAAATTTAGTTTTTACTTCTTTTAAAATATGAATTTCGACTGTGCTGTTTCATTTGTTTACCTGCATTTCATTTGTGTACAGTGGACCCTCGTTTAACGATCGTAATTGGTGCAAAATAAACCATCGGTACACGAAAAAATCGTTACACGAACCCATTATAACATGTAAATGGCCTAAATGGTGCAAATTTTTCGAAAATACACTCTTGCAAGACTTAAAAACACTAATTTTTCCATGTTTAAAAGGATATTTTAACAATACATGATATTTTAACACCAAAAATGTATTGTAACTTATTATGCTGTAAATAAATAATAAAAACAATTAAATAAACATAATTAAATAAAGAAATAAGTAAAAAAATTATTTACCTTAGGTTGGTGGAGTGTAACATGGATGAAAATCGATGGTGGTAGTCGTGGGGTTGGAGAAGAAAATTATTGTTTGGAAGGAGAATCTCCTTCCATCGTGAATTTGGCGCGATCGTTCAAAAATTGTTACACGGAAATTAATCGTTACACGGGCAATATATTCTCAATGAGGCTTGATCGTAACACGATTTAATTGTAACACGAATCAATCGGTAAGCGGGGGTCTACTGTATATGTTTTTCATATAAATATAACATCCTCCTCTTTTTCTAGCAAATCTATCCGCTCTATTCGGTTCGTAAACTCGTATCTTCCATGATGTCAATCAACTGTTATTTTACAAAATAATGCGGCGCTCTCGAATTGTGATATTTAGTTTGCTAAATTTTAATCGCAAGTAAGCGATATCGCGAATACTATCTCGCAAATTCCTAGGAATGACTGTGTTAGCGAGTATTTTCTTTCTCGGTCATCTTCTTGAAATTCAAAAACTTTCTACGAAAAAACAATGATAAATCAGAATCATCAAATTTTCTTCGCGCACCCCCTAGATCGGCAGGCGCACCTCAGTTGGAGACTACTGGCTCAGAGGATAAACGGCAGGACTCCAGGATAGCTTGGATAATCGGGTTGGTTGATTTTTTAATTCTTTGCATTAGACTGAATTGAGCACGTCTTGTTACCTCCGGGAAGCTCGGGACATTGCGGGTAGCAAACATTTGCGAAGCTGAGCATCTCGGGTAATTTATGTAAGAGTCTAAAAGACCTGTTGTACAGCAAATTTAGAGTTCTGCCAGAACTTTTTTATAATTCACCCAGAGTTGTCCGTATATATTACTGCAGAAAGTACGAGAGTGTCTTTAGCTTCACTTGTACAGAACCGAAAGTTCCTTATAGTCATATTCGCTTTAGCACAAAGGCTTCGAGATTGTTTTTTTATATCCGAGTCATCACTCAAGGAGCTGGTAATAGTTTGACCCAAATACTTAAACTCTTGTACTTCCTCAATTACTTCACTCTCATTTTAAACCTAATGTCAGCTGGCTGATTACAGCTTTTAGGATGAAATTGCATAACCTTAGTTTTTGTAACATTAAAAAGAATATCATGTTTCTGCGAATACACTTCGCAGACTTTTAGTAGCCGATCCAGACCTTTAACAGAGGGACTTATTAACACCATATCATCGGCATAAACTAAGTTATTTATCCTTGTGTTATCTATACAACATCCCACTGTTGCCTCATTAAGTGAAGCAATTAATCCGTCAATATACACATTAAACAGCATAGGGGAGAGCAAGGAGCCTTGTCTCACCCCGCAAGAGGAGCCAAAACATTCGGATAGTACATTGCCCCACCTAACGGTAAAAGATTGGTGGGAATACCAAAATTTCAATAAATTTAATATGTACATGGGAACCTTCCTGTCTTCTAGTTTTTTAAATAAAATATTGTGGTTCACTCTATCATATGCCTTACTTATATCTAGGAAACAGCTATAAATAGTTGAATTACTGTCAATGTATTTAGATATTGTTTCTTTAAGTACATAGATACACAGGTCAGTTGAGTGGGACCTTTTAAAACCAAACTGATTAGATGTCCATAGGTAATCATTTAATCGGAGTAACAAGAGTTTTTCTAGTAGTTTCGAGAAGCAGGAAGCGACAGCAATAGGCCTGTAATTATTGCTGGACAGAATGTCTCCATACTTATTTTTGACCAGGGGCAAAATATATACCCTCATGAACTCTGCAGGGATATAGCTATGAGCAAGCATGGCTGATAAGAGCAATGATATATGCAGACATACTACGTCATTGGCATATTTTAAGTGCTCATTCGATAGGTCATCTACCCCTGACGCAGAACCAGTCTTTAACTCTTTAATTAACCTCTTTACTTCAGGAACTGATATCAAAGTATTTTCCCTTGTCCCTCCCACAGGCGTTTCGCTGCAATCTATCTTAAGATTATCCCTACTCACACTGTTAAGAATGTTAGATAGTGGTTTTTCCACAGCTTTGCAATTTCATCTCCCCCGACACCCCATCGATTGTCGGAGGGAGGACACTTTTGACACCCGTTTGATTCTTAACAAATTTCCAAAATTTGTTATTATCGTTATTTATGCGAGCTTCACAGGCTTTTGATGCTCGAATAGACTCTTCTTCCTGTTTACATCGCCTTATGGCCGCCTTATACTGACCCCTACTTCTACACATATTCATGTATACTGGTCCTAATCTGGTCTACCATGAATGCACCACAAATCATAGGCGTCTTTCGATTCCCTCTTCAGGGGGGCAATAAAATCATTCCATCCAGGAATAATCTTAGTATGATAGTTGTAAGATTTAATCAGGGGGCTTCCTGCTTCTCTTAACAGGGATATTATCTTACTATAATACCTATCTATGAGTTTACAGTGAGAATCATTTGAGCAAGGATTATTACAGGTAAGATGCAAAATTTCTAATTATTAAAGAGGTGACCTGTTCTGTCTTTGTATTCTATTCTCTGTGCATATTAACATTAGACCAATCGACGCGATTATTTTACCTATTGAATTCTTGCTATGTCGTGTTGCGCATAAATTGGAAAAATTAATTAATAGTTCTAATGGTCTATGATCAGAAAGAAGGAAATCATGCAGAATATGAACTCTAACAATTCGATCCTTTAGATTATTACTAGTGAGACAATGATCAATCCACCTGGTGGTACCACTCATATCACTAATGTAAAATTACCACTGGTTACCCCTAATACATCTACATCACTTATACTTAATTTGGCCGACTCGCACATGTTACCCAATTCTACAAAGAATTCCGAGTTCACATGCGCGTTAAAGTCCCCCATTATTATACAGTGAGAATATTTGGGGTTATCTGATAATGACTTAATTTTATACAGCAAATCAATGTATTCATCTAGATTACTGCCGTTGTTGTATGGTAAATAGCAGTTTACAATTAATATGCAATCATTGTTCACTTGTAATTCAATGCCTAACAGCCTTACATTATCGCTTGTTAAAAATTTATATGTTTTGACAAATTTTTCCTTATTAAGAAAGCAACACCACCAAAAGGCCTACCGTACATTAATTCATCTGACAAGTCTACTGCTGATGACGCATGGTACATAAAGTCATCATGGATGGTAGAGAGGAATTTTAGCTCTTGCTTAGGTAGCCAGTGCTCTTGCAGGAGTATCAAATCTGCACTGTCACAGATTTTATGAACATCTACAATTGAATTCCTCACTGACCTTACGTTATATGAGACTATTTTCAACAAGTTATCCGCCATGACTGAGAAAACTTAATCTGATTATTATTATACACAGTACAAATTTCAGGCATTACCGTTAGGGCGATTATTATTATTATTATTATTATTTTGCCTGTTATCAAATCTCCTGGAAAAGTGAATAAACTCCTTAACAATACCTTCTGGCCACTGACTCATATTGTACGGGTTGAAATGCGAATTTACACCTTTAATTATTACTTTAAATGAGTTATAATACGGAGATTTTGTGTTTAGTTTATTAACTAACAATATACTGTGTTCACCACAGACCTCTTCCATCATGTGTCGAATATCGCTTCCCTCGTTCGAGAGCTGAATTCGCGACACAAAGAGGGTGAGATTCCTCACCGGTGGCCTGCCCTGACAGGTTGAGGAACCCTCCTTGGAGAGCGCCTGTTAACTGTACCCACCCGTCCTCTTCCCTCAGTCTCCCTGAGGCAGGGTTCGCCTGCCTGGGGGATGGGTGGCACGACCTTGGGGGGATATGAGGCCCCTTCCCTACTCTGTGGCTTGGTAAGGGTCTGTTAGCGGTGTTTATATCCTAACGGACGCGCGTGCCCCTCCTTCTTCGGTGGAAGGGGGGGGGAACTGGAGGCCAAGCGAGGCGTTTGAGTAATCGAACGCCTCTCACCTTCAGTGAAGGTAAGGAAGAGGGCAGTGATGCCTCGTCTCTTAGCATCGGACAGTCCCTACTCATGGTGAAATCGGGGGCAGGAGTCCTTTCCTGAACGGGAATGAGGCTGACCGCATCCCCTGCATGCTGCGTTTCTACCCCACATTCAGGGGGGGAGTTGGGGGAGGGGATTTTGTTTCCCTCGCTGCCCGACGCGCTTCTTGGGGTTTTGACTTGCTGAACAACTTCCGAGTAACTGGGCTTTGGGAGGAGCGTCTCTTTCAACGCATCTAACTCTGACCGGAATTGTTCTAGCGAAATTGCATTTTTCTGATTTGACACCACGTGTTGGTGTTTCAGTTCAACTAACGACTTTTGTACCTCATTGTACTGTTTGAGGAGCCGAAACGTCTACATCACCCATAGAGATTACCGGTATTCTATGGAAATTAGTAACGTAGAAGGTAAATTGTTCTCATTATCCCGGAGGGTCGACACTTTATTTATAATGTCTTTTAGGTATTCTCGTTTCTAGAATTACCTCTACGAGTTGGGAGGGTAGCACTGAACAGCGTGTTTAACTGTCCCCTCGCATGTTCTATTTTTCCGAATCATAGAAATCATGACAAACAGATACGAGAAGGTCTGACCTAATATCTACTTTGTCAAATATAAAACATAACAAAGGATTTTCTACAAGAACACGATTTTCAGCAAACGATCCCATTGCATCTGTATCGACGGAGGAGCAGGCCTGCGGGGGTGGGGGTAGATGGGGGGTGAAAATGGATGGAACACCGATAGGAGTCCCACTTCTCGTCCCTTTAAATAATGGTCCAGATACCACTAGTTCGATGCTTTTATCTATACAAATAAAAATAAAAATAACCGGTTTTCCTTCCCCTCACACAGAAAAATTATATATTTTAAACAACAAACAACGTTTAGTTAAACCTTTTATTTGGATCATATAAAGCAGGGGTCCCTAACACAGTGCCCGCGGGAGCCATGGCGCCGCCGGTGTTTGTAGAGTTACCCGCGACTGCATTTCAGTTTTGAACAAAAAATTACCATATAACGAGACTGGAACCAGAGTGGGCGAAGCCTACAAGATATGATGCTACGTCCAAATGAGTTACCGAACAGCGTCGATTAGTAATGTGTTAACCTCAAGTGTAACCGCATTGTTTCTTTTGCAAAATGGCAGCATCTACTTCTATTAAGAGAGAGCATACATACTACTTTAACACAGAGCGGGAAGAAGAATTTTGTTTCATTTACTACAAAGGTAAATGTATTTGCTTATTATGCAGTTCACACGTTGCAGGCGCGACAACGCACAATGTTGAAAGACATTTTCAGAGAAATCATAGCTCTTTTAACATCAAATATCCATTGAAGTCTGAATTAAGAAACAAAAAATTAAATGAGCTGAAATCTAAACTGGCATCACAGTAGTCAGTTTTCATGAGGATTGTGCTAACATCTAACAATGCCACCACTTCATCATTCAAAATTTCTCACTTGCTAGCAAAGTGAAAAAAGGCCACTTCAAGCGGGAATTGCAAAAAGAATCTTTTCTAGCTGGGGCTGATCCCCTTTTTGAAGAAGTTGCAAAAAGCCAGGCATTATCTTGACAATAAAAACTTATAGCATCTGATAATACAGTCACAAGGCGGATACAAACAACCTCAACTGACATTCAGGTTCAACTGAAAAGCGATCTGGAAAGATGCGTTTGGTTTTCAGTTCAGCTTGATAAATCCACAGACATAGCGGACATTTCTGAGCTGGCAGTTATGATAACGATGGTATTTAGTGATTGCTCTGCAAAAGAAGAGTTTCTGAAATTATTGGCAATGAGAGGACGAACAAGAGGCGAAGATATTATCACACGTTTAAAAACAATGTAAGGGAAATAAATATTCCTCTTCAAAAGCTATCTTCCATTACCACTGACGGGACACCTGTCATGATTGGCAGAAACAATGGGTTCATTGGGTTCATTGCCCTTTGCAAGATCGATGACTTATTTCCGCAGTCCATTTCTTACTATTGCATCATCCACCAGGAAGTACTACGTACGAAAGTACTTTATTTTGGACACGTCATGGATGTTGTAACGAAAATAATCAACAACATTCGGGCGGCCACTTTGCAACACAGGCTTTTTAAGGCTCTCCTGCAGGATGTTGAGAGCGACGATACTGATACACAGAAGTCAGAAGGCTAAGTAAAGATAAAGTTCTTGTCAGGTTCATACGACTGATAGGAGAGATAAAAAATTTCCTGAAGTGTAGAAATGAACATGTAAAGCAACTTTATGACAATTCTTGGTTATTGGACTTACAGTAGCTCTTCTTGCTGACTTAACCCTAAAGTTAAACGGTTTGAATCTTGAGCTTCAGGGTAAAGATAAGCATGTGGCTGAAATGATTTATGTTGTAAACTCTTTCAAATCAAAACTGACCTTGTTAAAGTCAACTTAGAAAAAAAGTTTTTTTTTCATTTCCCGAACATGAAACAAATTATCGGCGAGGGTGATTTCAACACAACACCATTTCTGAACCACATTCAAACACGTCAGGAACAGTTCCAAAAAATATTTCAACAGTTCACCATCATAGAACCACTGATAACATTGGATCCCATTGATAAAATTTTTTGTAAACCCATTCAACCCAGTGGATGTAGCAGAGACAACTGTTTCAATTGGCAAACTCTTACTACAGGCAAGAGTAGAAGAATTAGAACTGAAGATATTGGATCTACAAAACGAACTTCTGAAATCTCACTCAAGTAATAGTAATTTTTGGAGTCTGGTTGATCAAAACAAGTTTCTTTTGCTCAGAAGTGCTGCCTTCAAAATAAAGTCTGAAATGGGGGTTCAGCATATCTCCGTGAGTCGGTGTTTTCAACAATGAAAATAATAAAATCTAAACACCGATCACGTCTTACCGACGCCCATCTCGACGACTGTTTGCGAGCAGGGATATTATCATATTCACCAAATTATGAAAAGTTGGTTGATGAAATGTAGCACCAATGCTCACATTAGCGGAGATGTAAATATTTTTTCCCGTTTGTAATCACGCAATAAGTTCCAATGTATCATAATCTTTTGCATGAATGACATACGTGACTTGGCTTCTGTTTTATTTTGACTTCCATATACAGTATAGACTATAGTTATGTACTGTATACATTACAGGTCGAAGTGCGTTGGCGCCAGCCGATCTTTTTTTAAAATTCGAATGTGCCCTTGAGCACATAAATGTGGGGGAGATCTGATATAAAGCATGCATGCATAATAGAAATCTAATGTCCCAAAAATTCAAATGAGAAGGTAGAAACATTTTTCTGGCTTCATTTTGTTGTGGCTCCATTTTGATAGAATATTGTTGTGCATGAATGCTAAACACTGATTAATTATATTCCCAAACGACAACGTATGCACCTGTCCATAGAGGATCAATATTATTTGTTTCAGTTTAAAAAACTTGCAATTTTTATATACAGGGTGAGTAGTATGACCGCAAAATGGGAGGGTGCGATTGCAATGCAATGTTGATCAACGTTGCAAGGGGGAGGGGAGTTGGCACCCCTGGGGGAGGGGGTATGCAAGCAAGGAGGAGCACGGAATAAATAAAGACTTTTAGGAGCTCATCCCATCATCAACACGTGGTCGAGATGAGGGCTACACCAATCGTCTAAATATAGACTTTTACCTCCAGTATAGACAGGAGCTCACCCATCAGCAGCACGAGGCCGAGATGGGGCTACACCAATCGTCTAGACTACCGCTCAACAGTAACACAGTATTACATAGCCGAATTACCTACGGCTTTTACTTACCAACCAGATCTTACTTACCAACACCTGATAGACCAACTCCTGATAGACCTATACGGTCTCAAAAAACGACCCAAATAATAGACAAAGCTATTAAGCATAAACGTATTAAAATACATTTAAGAGGCCACGGTAGACCAATAAGGTCTCAGAAAAACGGCACAGCCAATAGTTAAATCTATTGAGCTTCTCGTAGCAGAAAACTACCACGAGGCCATTGTGCTGAGGGCTAGGCGCTCTTTTAAACAAAAACTCAAATATTATAAACCAAATTTAATGCAAAAACAAATTTTTTGTCTTAAGATACAAATATATCTTGAAATCTTATTATAATCAATATTTAACTTTATATTAAAACTAGATTCTACGAGGCTACTTCAATAAGTATCCGCACTTTTTATTTTAGTGATAATATAGTATACATAATATATACTCGTAATAACGAGCCAAACTGAGATCTATAGGCTTATTTAGGCTAGCAACAGTATAGGCTGATTTATGCTAGCAACAGTATAGGCTTATTTAGGCTATTCGTGGCTGTCACATATCGTACGAGTAGTGAGCATGGCTGCGCCGCTTTCAATTTGTACTCAGAAAGAACAGAGATCCGTGGTTCGTTTTTTGTGGGCAGGTGTGAAAGGAGCTGAAATTCACACGCGTTTATGTGCTCAGTATGGAAATAATGCGTTACCACGGCGAAGTGTGTACGAGTGGATTCAAATGTTCAAGGAAGGTCGGACATGTGTGACAGATGCTCAGCGCTCAGGACGACCGTCAACATCAACCAGTGGTGACAAGCAGGAAGAAGCCAAAGCTATGATTTTCGATGACAGAAGATTAACAACAAAAAAAATTGCATCTTCATTACACATCAGTCAACGGTCAGCCTATTCGATAGTTCATGACATTCTTAGCTTTCGCAAGGTTTGTGCAAGATGGGTGCCCAAACAGTTGACAGAAGAGCACAAGCGTAATCGTATGGACGTCTGCTCTCGTCTTTTTGCGCGTATCATAATGAAGGCGAAAACTTATTGGAGCGCATTATCACTGGAGATGAAACCTGGATCCATCACTATGAACCAGAAAGCAAACGACAGAGCATGCAATGGAAGCATCCAATATCTCCTGTGCAAGGAAGTTCAAAGCGCAGCCATCAGCAGGTAAAGTTATACTAACACTGTTTTGGGATACACGAGGCCCTATCCTTCAACATTATCAGAGCGTGGAACTACAGTAACAAGTGCATCATATTCTGACATGCTTCGGAATGAGTTAAAGCAAGCAATTCGCACAAAACGGAGAGGGAGATTGTCGGAAGGTGTTATTCTGTTACACGACAATCCGCGCCCTCATACCGCTGCACAGAGTAGAAAATGCCTTCAAGAACTTAAATTTGAAGTTCTCGACCATCCAGCCTACAGTCAAGACCTGGCACCTTCGGATTTTTACCTGTTTGGATCACTAAAAGACGCTTTGAGAGGTCAGCGATTCCAAGGCGATGATGACTGAAAGAGGCGGTGCATGACTGGCTACGCACACAGCCAAAAACATTCTTTTGTGATGGCATTAGGAAGCTTGTAGATCGCTGGACTAAGTGTATTGAGAAACAGGGAGACTCTGTTGAGAAGTGATGTGTTTATATTCTATCAGATGTGAAAATAAAATTGTGAAATAAAAAGTGCGGATACTTATTGAATTACCCTCCTATTTTGGGGTAACTCATTCATTTTTCGTCTTTTACCCGCATTTAAGAAGAATTATTTAAAGCAAGTTTCTGGGTTAATAAATCCAAATTTATCTTTAAGATAGAAATATATCTTTAAATCTTATTATAAACAATATTCATTTAACTTTATATTAAAAAAAAGATTCTATTTTAGGATAACTTATGTTATCCCCAACTATTATTATCACTAATATTTGACATATGGAGTATGGGGCACCGATAAACTTTCATTTTCAATAAAAATGATTGTTATATATATATATATATATATATATATATATATATATATATATATATATATATATATATATATATATATGGTGTTCTACCAAGGTGAAAACATCTGCCTGTACTTCCACTTCGACATTACTGCATTATTTTTAATATAAATTTAAAACAGCTTTTAGGATCATATTAAATCTTACTGTTGAAGATACAAGATGTCCAAGAAATAATGATGCAAAAATATTTAATTGACCAAAATATATACATATTTTTTACTTCACCATGCATTACCCGTGACTGAAATGTATAACATTATTTTCTGTTTTATACCCAATTGCAACTATCGTACACCCATATCATTTTCATATATCATCTAGTGCAGTGGTTCACAAACGTTTTTGATGTGAGGGCCAAGCGAAGAAAGTAACTAAATGTATTAGCCTACTTACTTTCCATCTAAGTCATAAATTGGGTCACTTTTATATTCTAACTTTTTCATTGAATTGAAAAGACCCGTGGGGCCACTGAAAAGACCCATGGGGGACACATTTGGCCCGCGGGCCAGGGTTTGTGCATCACTGATCTAGTGGGTACAAAAGAGAAATGGCTCTTATTGTATCACTCGTTGAAGTCCTTAATTTGACCACCCTTGTTATCCCGTCTGCCCCTGGTCTGAGTTCTAAAACTCGAGCCACAGTCCTGTACTGCCTTGGAGTACTGTCGTGTATTAGAACAAGGTCCCCAACCTTAATCGTGTCAGACCAATCCTTTTTAGTTATTTGTTTATGCCTCTCCCTTAGACCCGTCAAGTACTCAGTTTTCCAATGCTTAATTAATGAAATGAGCCTTAACTTTAGTTAAATGATGTAGCCTAGTCTGGAGACAATAATAATAATAATAATAATAATAATAATAATAATAAAACCAAATTTAAATAACGCTAAAAATTTATTTAAAATAATTATGTTGAAAAAAAATTTGGGGGTTGCTTAGACCACTTTTGATAAAGACACGCCCACAGAGGTGTCACCGTCCAATCAAAAAGCCGGCGAGCTGGCGAATGGCCTTTTGAGTTCAGGCCTACGTCACTTGAATTGGGTCAAAGTTTCGCATATAAAAGGGGGTCCACTTTCATCTCCAGGCCATATTAGTTGATATTTTCCAGTGAACATTCACGCGTTGCTAGCTGTAATGAATACAGACAGTGAATCAGATTTCTTTTCATCACCAGGCGCATACGAAGTTGGAGATGTTATGTAAGTTACATTCGCTAAGTGAATTGAGAATATACACATATATATATATATATATATATATATATAATACCGGGTGTCCGAGAATTATCTGTACAATTTTTGGCTGTTATTAAAAGTCAACCATGAAGTGTAGAAATTCCAGTGTTGTCCCATTTTACAGAGAAACTCATTAAGTTTTTTCTGATAACAAGTTTTGACAAGTTTTTCTTTTTTGTACGCGGGTGACAGACATTGATGATTTAAAAGCAAGAATCACAGCTGCTATTGAGCGAATTGATGTGGATATGCTGCAGCGTACATGGCAACATTTGGATTATCGATTGGATGTTTTGCGAATCACTGATGGTGCACATATCGAATGTTTATAACAACGTTACTTTAATAAAAGAAACTTTTGAAAATACAGATTCTAAATAATCTTGTTTAAGAATTTTACGTGTGTTATCAAGAATTTTATTAAAAGATGATATTGTACAGATAATTTTCGGACACACTGGAATTTCTAAAAAACTTGTCAAAACTTGGTATCAGAAAAAACTTAATGAGATTCTCTGTAAAATGGGACAACACTGGAATTTCTACACTTCATGGTTGACTTTTAATAACAGCCAAAAATTGTACAGATAA
>JAJOZX010001188.1:540000-600000 GCA_023014485.1 Bathynomus jamesi | reverse complement strand
TAGTATTATTCTTTTTTTCATTGTACGCCAGTTGAGAGAAATGGTTCTTGAACCTAGAAATGCAATTATTGGGATTATTGTATTTCGTACTAATCTATAATATTGTTTTAGGGGTATTAAGATTGATATGATCGATCATTTGCTTGGTGTTACAGTAGTATATCTTATAAGTCTAATAAAAGAAATTCCACTAAATTTGTTCATTAGATAATAATATTCCTTGTTATTTTGTAAAGCTTATGACTCACCTCTGGAAAACCATTATGTTTGGACTTGAAGAGCCCTCCACTTTCAAGCAATCCCAGCAAACACCTAGGATGACTTCGCCCACATGCCTGCGACAGGCGCACCAGAATACGGCACGCTCTAATTCCTTTTGGAGAGACGCAAGCAGCTTTTTTTGTCCTGAAAAAAAAATGTAATTGTAGTTTAAGGCCACCATTTCAGGCACGTGCTTTTTGCAGATTTCTGTTAAATCATTCACTGTATTTTGGTATTAATGTCGTGATAAATTCACGCTGATGTTTGAAATAGGTTTACCTGTATTGGATGAAGTTGTGTCGAAAACCATACCAACGACATTCTGTTCACACTCCCAATCGACCAGAAGTTGTTTGGTTGCTGTTGATGTCAAGTCTCCTTGAACCAGGCCAGTTTTTGAGTCAAATGCGGAAGAGGTGGGACTCCAAGAAGCTTTGTGCCATTGACACCAGACACAAGAATGGGCAGGCGGTCATCAGTGCCTTTGGAATCCAGCTTGTCCATAAGTTTACCATCCCAGTGCACCAGTACTTTGTCTGATGGTTGCCATTCATCCATGATTTTTAAACTTATTTCTGACACGATGGAAGCTCGGTATCGGTGGGCCGTCCTTGCATTTAGACTCAGCTTTGATGTATCTCCACCACATGCAGATACAAGGGAGTACACAATTGCACTCAGCTGGGTCGGCGAGATGTTGTTTCGAACACTGCATGAAACAAGTTCTGCCGACTTCAGAATATCATGGGGCACAAAAATTGAAACTCCCTCTTTCACTGTTCTCCGATGTTTTCTCTTTGGTTCAGCAGTGCTGCTGGCCTCATCAATGTCATCGTCCTCATCAGAGCTAATAGGTGAATCAATATCAGCCTGTACATTCTCAGCATGATCACATTGCTCTCTCTCTTGTCGCTTCTCTTCTCGCATCTGCCTTTTCTGTCGCTTCTGAACCTTTTCTGTGAGTACTTTGTTTACCCCAGAGTAGGTAGCTACTCTGTCACTTAGCATGCTTTTCATAAAGAGTATGTCAGTATCGATGGCATCTTGTTCGGCCTGAGTTTTCCCCTTTTTCGCAGCCGCCATGTCTTTCAACACTGTGTTCTTATAAAATTTCATCGTCAGGCTCAATTCTGATTTAAACTTCATAATTCCAGGATCATCAGCCCGTCTTCTATCCTCATTCTTTTTCATAAGCATCATGTAGTCTTTGTCATAGTAAGTTTTAATCACTCGGCCAATATTGTTCCTGCCTGTAATGGTCGGGACATTCGCCTTCTAGTAATGCAAAAGCACATTGTCAATGGTGGCAGATAAAGCCTGGTCCCAATGCATATCCCGAAGGTTTGCTAACAGACATAGTAAGACCTGCCTATTAGTTGGCAGTTTGCAGCCCTTTATTTCCTTTTCTTCTTCTCGGGGTGCGGTGCCCAATAACATTCTGACATACTCATCATCTTGCCGTGTATCCATGATTAAATTCTCTATTCACAACAAATCACTGTCAAGGGAAAAGAAAAGAGCATCATTAAAATTAAATGCAATAAAATAATACGTGGAAAATTTGTGGGTCAGCGTTCCAGACCCGGAAATGAAAATCTGATAAAATGTGCTATTTTCACACTTATTAATGAAGTTCATAAGCTGAAATAGCAATACTTGCTGGTACGACGGTGCTAGCTCAAACATGCACCGATCTCCAAAACAATTTACAGGGGTGTTTCCTAGATAAATACACAACAATAAAATTTTGAACAGCATTGTAGGACCATTTTTTGATTTTTGGAGGGCAACGGTCACACCCTAATAATATATATAATATATATATATAATATAATATATATATATATACACACATACATATATACATATATAACACATATATATATACATATATATACACATATATATACATATATATACACATATATATACATATATATACACATATATACATATATATATACATATATACACATATATATACATATATATACACATATATATACATATATACACATATATATACATATATATACACACACACATATATACATATATACACACGCACATATATACATATATATACACACACATATATACATATATATACACACACATATATACATATATATATATACACATATATACATAATATATATATATAATATATATATATATATATAATATATAATATATATATATATACACATATATATATATATATATATATATATATATATATATATATAATATATATATATATATATATATATATATACATACATATATATATATATATATATACACATACATATATATATATATATACATACATATATATAATATATACACATACATATATATATATATATACATACATATACAGAGTGTCCCAAAACAACGTATACATTTTTTAAAAATTTATAACAGGAGAACCCACTAACAGATTCAGATGATTTTTATTTCTTTTTATAGCCTATAGCCTAAGGAGATACAAAAGCGAAATTGTTGACAGCCTTGGCTAGCCTAAGGAGATACAAAATCGAAATTAGTAATAGCCTTGCCTGCCTACAGTAAACATGGAAAATGGAAGTGTGCGCTTATCATTTGAGCAACGAAAATGGATACTAAAGTCGTATTTTAAAGTTGAGAAGATATCAAAGGTTCAACAACAGTGGAGAGACAATTTTGGAACTAATCCTCCAACTCGACTTACCATTTCACGTATCTGTGAGAAATTTGAAGTATACGGTACTGTGCATGATGTGTACAAGCAAGCGACTGGGCGTCCAAAGACATCAACAGATGCTAACACTTCTGATGAAGTGCTACAGGTATTCAACCGATCACCAAGAAAATCTGTGAGACAAAGTGCTCGTGAAACAGGGAAAAGTAAGACAAGTGTCCACAGAATTCTGAAGAATGCTAAATGGAAATCTTACATCCCGAGATTATTACATGCCTTGAATGAGGATGATCCGGATCGCAGAATCCAGTTTTGCGAATGGTTTCGAGTAAAAAACACAGAAGATGGCCAATTTGCGGACAAAATTGTGTGGTCTGATGAGGCTACATTTAAGTTGAATGGTATAATTAATCGTCATAATTGCACATACTGGTCACAAGAAAATTCACACATTTATGTGGAACGACATGTAAATTTACCGGGTATAACTGTCTGGTGTGGTTTTTCTTCCAAAGGTTTGGTTGGTCCATTCTTTTTCGATGGTACAGTTACCGGCCATAGCTACCTCAACATGCTTCGGGGAAAAGGTTTTCCTGCAATTCGACAGTTATACGGAGATGAGGACATTTACTTTCAACAAGATGGAGCACCTCCTCATTACCATCAGGATGTCAGGAACTACCTTGATGAAACATTTCATTATCGGTGGATCGGACGACGAGGTAGTATCGAGTATCCACCACGTTCACCAGATTTGAACCCACTTGACTTTTTTCTATGGGGTCATTTGAAAAATGAAGTATAGAGTAGAAGACCTACATTACTTGAACAACTAAAGAGCACAGTTGAAGAAGCGTGTAGAAATATCCCTACAAACATTTTTGTTGAAGTCTGCCAATCAATGAATCAAAGAGCGCAGTGGTGCATTGATGTCAATGGTCGACATTTCGAACACTTACGTGTTTAAAACAAATTAAACTATCTATTATTCCGAAGTTGTATATTTTACCTATAAAAAGAAATAAAAATCATCTGAATCCGTTAGTGGGTTCGCCTGTTATAAGTTTTTTAAAAATGTATACGTTGTTTTGGGACACTCTGTATATATATATATACATACATATATACATACATACATATATAATATAATATATATATATATATATATAATATATATATATATATAGGTATATATATATATTTATATATATATACATATATATATACATATATATATATATATATATATATATATATATATATATATATATATATATATATATACATATATACATATAGGTATATATATATATATATATATATAATATATATATATATATATATATATATATATATATATATATATATATATATATATATATATATCGTAAAGAACGACGCTTGTATAGGAGATATTCCGCGCAAGACGAGAAAGAGGAATTACGGCATTTGGAAGAGTGGAGTCCATGGTGTAGTGGTTATCGCGTCTGACCGGCAATCGGAAGATCCCGGGTTCGATTCCCAGGTGGTACTTTATTTTTTCATTTGTTGTTTTCTCTTTCTCGTCTTGCGCGGAATATCTCCTATACAAGCGTCGTTCTTTACGTATTTATACTGCGTGTTCTTTGCAGTTGAATGTATATATATATATATATATATACATATATATATATATAATATATATATATATAAATATAATATATATATATATATAAATATATATATATATATATATATATAATGTTATAATGTTATAATGTTTCAGACCAACAAAGACCCTAGGATCCACTCATGGCTGGTCTACCTAACTGTGTTCGTAATCGTGTATTGTGTATGTCCTCCGTGGTGGCGGAGGGGACCTACAATTTTACGTGGGTTCCGAACCACAAGAACATAAGAAATTTATGTAAAAACTGCCGGTAAATTGGCAACGACCAATTTTTACGAAACTAAATAATTATCAATTTAAAACTAACTAATTATCGATTTAAAACTAAAGATAGAATCTCTGGATCCAGAGGATCAAGTCATAATAGACTACTATCTACAAATGTTACACTCTATATCTATTTATAACGGACATGCAAATATATCAGATCCAAAGAATCCAGTCAATTTCATTACGGTATCCATTAAGTCACGGTCCATATCGATTGCGGACCAAGTCAAAATTTACAACCATGTACATTACAATATATACACTTACGAGGAAAAGTGTAGGTGTGGCTGTAAAGACTGTACAGTAATGTAGAAATGTGTGTGCACCCATTATGGTTCTCCCATTTAAAGGTGTTTGTGGGGCAAGTGAAGATCATGAGTTTTTCAATACCTCACAGTACTATGGGGGGCACCGCTCGACAGAGGAATCTCTTTAAATGGGGTGTGTAAGGACAGAGAGTATCCCCTAACCCAAGACGCTGCCTCCCTATATCCCACAACACTTGTGTTGAGCTGTGGGATCTATCCCCACAAAGCCTTAATTTTACTACCTTAAACTATACCCTTTCTATCAACATGTGCGTCTAATCGATTTTTAAACATGTTTATAGACGTGCTACTAATTACTTCTACCGGCAAACTATTCCAGGTATTTACTATTCTATGCGTAAAAAAGTTTTTCGCAACTGCTGTCTCGAACCTTCTACTTGTCAACTTACACCCGTTATTTCTAGTCCTATTATATTGAGATATTTCGAAAATCTATCTCTATCTACGTTATGAAACCCATTCATAATTTTGAAAACCTGGATTAGATCACCCCTTAACCTCCTAGTCTCGAGAGTAGTCAATTTTAACTCCTTAAGCCTATCCTCGTACGACTTTGACCTAAGAGACGGAATC
The DNA here is from genome assembly GCA_023014485.1 of Bathynomus jamesi. NCBI lineage: Eukaryota > Metazoa > Arthropoda > Malacostraca > Isopoda > Cirolanidae > Bathynomus > Bathynomus jamesi. The sequence continues at coordinate 594,212 of JAJOZX010001188.1, read as the reverse complement.
ATCTTAGTTGCTCGTCTTTGAACTCTTTCGATTTTGTCTATATCTTTTCGCATATGCGGATTCCAAAATTGGACCGCGTACTCCAAATGGGGTCTAACTAATGATTTATAAAGAGGAACTATAATATCGCGCGATTTGTACTCAAAATTTCGAGCTATAAAACCTAACACTTTGTTCGCCTTATTGACCGCTGCTGTACTTTGTTTCGCTACTTTTAAATCACCAGTGACTATAACTCCTAAATCTTTTTCCTGCTCTACGCTTGTTAAATCTTTCCCTGACATACTATACGCAAAATTACCGTTACGCGAACCTATATGCAAAATTTTGCACTTATCCACGTTAAATCTCATTTGCCATATGACTGACCAATCAACGATTTTATTCAGATCTTCCTGAATTTTACCTCTATCTTCGTGAATAATCGCTCTACCACCCAGCTTCGTGTCATCCGCAAACTTTGAAACTGTACTGACTAGGCCGACATCTAAATCGTTAATATATATAAGAAAAAGCAAGGGGCCCAAAACAGAACCCTGAGGAACGCCACTCGCTACATTAGCCCAACACGACTCCGCTCCATCAACGACCACCCTCTGTTTCCTGCCTCGCAACCACTCTTCTAGCCAATTTATTACTACACCCCTGATTCCATGAGCCTTAGTTTTTTCAATGAGTCTTTTGTGCGGCACGGTGTCGAACGCTTTTTGAAAATCTAAATACACTACATCAACCGCCCGATGTCTATCGTAAACGTCAACCACGCTTTGGAAAAATTCTAAAAGATTAGTTAAGCAAGATTTGTTTCGCCTAAAACCGTGCTGCGTATTTCTAACCAGATTATACACTTCTAAGTGTTCGACTATACGATCCCTAATTATTGATTCCAGTAGCTTACCTACAACAGACGTTAAACTGATTGGCCTATAATTTCCCGCCGCACCTTTATCGCCTTTCTTAAAGATAGGTGTTACGTTTGCTAACTTGAAATTATCTGGTACGCACCCCTGAGAAATAGACGCATTAAAAATCTTTGTTAGCGGCACAACAATGCTATCTTTTAATTCTTTTAGTTGTATGGGATATATGGAATCCGGACCCGGTGATTTACGCGTTTTCATTTTATCAATATAGCGCATTACTTCCCCTTCACTAACGACAATATTATCCAAAATATTACCATTATCAAAAGGTATTATGTCTATGACCGTAGGGATATTCGTTACATCTTCTATAGTAAAAACTGACGTAAAAATTCGTTTAGCAAGGTAGCCATTTCCTTGTTTTCAGAGACTAGATCTCCATTTACATTTTTCAATGGACCTAAGACACTTTTTACTGGATTTCTATTATTGACGTATTGAAAGAATCGCTTGGGGTTTCTTTACCGTCACGAGCTATGGAGATTTCAAATTCGCGCTTGGACTTTTTTATTACACTTTTCGCTTCACGCCTCAGAGATATGTAGTTGTTTCGTAACAACAAATTGTCTTTATCGCACTTATGTTGCCTATAAGCCCTATCTCTACTCTTTATAATGTCGCGTACTCTAGAAGTAAACCACAAGGGCTTGTTGTTTACTTTCGCACGCTTAATTTTGTACGGTACACATTCCTCATTTATAGTCCTAAATACCGTTACGAACGATTCCCACATTAGTTTTGCGTTGGAGTTCCCCATTACGTTTTCCCAATTGACGTGTGAAAATTTATTTCGAAATTTACTAAAGTCTGCGTGCTGGAAGTTAGGAATTTTAGTCGAGTTTGTTGGTTTCGAGTGACTTACTGAGAGGACAAACTCTACCATATTGTGATCGCTATTGCTCAACGGTTCTATTACTTGAAGATCAGTAATTAGCCTATCATCCGTAGTTATTACTAAATCTAAAATACTGTCCAACCTCGTAGGTTCCCCAACCTTTGACTAAGAAAGCTATCCTCGAGAAAATTAACTAAACGATTACCTTCCGCGTCTCCCTGCATTGTATCGTAATTCACGTTGGCGCAATTAAAGTCACCCATAACTAAAGCCTGCTCACTACCGATTATTCTCTTTTCACGATATAACGCTTCGTCCGTATCAGCTGTTTGATTTGGGGGCCTATATATAACCGCAACAAGAAGTTTGAAATCGTTCAATTTAAGTTCTGCTATAGTCGAATCTATCGGTTCTGGAATTGAGTGCTTTACTTCTATAACGTTCGCAATATTATCTTTGATATACAACATAACACCGCCTCCTCGCCTACCTATTCTGTTTTTAACAAAAAGTCTATAACCTTTAATTTGATATTCCCCTACAAAGTCACGTGTTTCAGTGCTAAGCCACGATTCATTTATCGCAATTAAATCATAGTCTTTACAAGCAATTAAGGAAAAAAATATATACAAATGTAATAAATAGCGCAATCTGGCAACTATTCTTATGAATTGCATTTAACTCAGATATATATACAGGGCTATTTAAAATAATTCATCCGATTTCAACTGAGAATACTTCTGTACCTATCAACCGTGCATCAACTGGGCATACACCACATGAAAGAGGAAATCTCCGAGTTTTACAAGATCACCGCAAGAGGGCTCCAAAGTCACGCCGTGGCCTAGCCTAGCAACAAACAGTCAATGTGAAAATGGCGTCCGCACAGCAGAAGGCGTTTTGTATGTTGCAGTTTTCGAGCTGTAAATCGGTAGTCACAGTGCAGCGTGAGTTTTCATTTAAGTGGCAAGGTGAACCGTCACAACCTTCGCATATGGGGCACGCACCAACCACATGCAACAATCGAGCACGAGCGCGACTCACCTAAAGTTAACACCTTCTGTGCCATTTCCCGGGCAAAGGTTTACAGTAGTGATGTAGCGGATGTCATTTTTTTCACATCCGCGGATGCGGATGCGGATGAGGATGTTTGATTTCAACATCCGCGGATGCGGATGCGGATGCGGATGTCTAAATTTTCGTTATTTTTAGGATATATTCGAGATTTGTTGAGTTTAACGTATATAATAAGTTATTATATAGAGAGAGCTGTAGCTATAATGTAGTATAATTGATTAATTGTACAATAATTGCTGTACTTTTCTCTGAACATATAAAATAATATCAAGCATCTAACTAATATAGAAATCAATTAGTGAATTCGTCTGCAAATAAATTCGTTATATTTTGTTGAGTTTCAGCCACAATTAGAAACCATAATTGTGTTACCAGGATGCGGGACGTGAACCCAACTCAAATGCACCCCACCGACCTCTTTCCCCAACCTCCACCCTTATAGAAAGAGATCTTTAATTAGCTTGATAACTATTTATATTAAGTTTAAAGTTTTATTAGGCATATTTATAAATGAGTAATTAAAATAAGTAAACTAAGATGTTCATCGTTTAATGTTCAAACTTAATTATAGGAAGGTTATGCTTAAGGACCATTAATTTTTCTGCCTTTTCTGCTGCCAGTCTGTTTCTCTTTTCATCATATATTAATCCAGCACTGCTAAATAATCTCTCGCTTGGTACGTTTGTTGGAGGACAGGCTAAATGTTTCCTTGCAAGTTTACTCAAGTATGGATAGATATTCTGCGTATTTTTCCACCAACTAATAGGATTGTCACATGCAGCCAGGCGTTTTTCTTGGTGATAGCTCTCGATCATTTTTACTACATCTTTTGACATCGCGTAGGTCTCGTCATTGCTGCTTGACTCAAGAAACTGAGAGACAGATTCTGTGATAGATTTGCTTGTTGAAGGTGTTGGTTCTGTCACTGAAACTTTTATTCTTTTGGTGGGTGGCGAAGCGACAGATTCAAGAGATTGAAGCTCTTCAACTGCTTTGCCAAGTGATGATTTAACTCGTTCTAATGTACTAGGTGAAAATAACTTGGATCTAAGTAGGTTGCAAGAGAGTAACTTCATACAAGAACAGCCTCTCGTCTTGTCGCTTGCATCACTTTTGCGCACAATGAACTAGTTCTATTAATATAGTAGAATTTGATAATTTCCGCTTATTAATGACATTTTATCTCAACGGTCCACATCCGCACGACATCCGCAGTCCAAAGTGCGGATGCGGGTGCGGATGCGGATGCGAGAAAATGTGCGGATGTTCCGCGGATGCGGATGCGGATGTGACCTACATCACTAGTTTACAGCCCCTTCTTTTTCATGGAAAACACAGTGACTGGTCACTCCTATCTGGATATGCTGCAGAACTGGTTATTTCCCCAATTGAACGAAGATTCCGGCGACTACATTTTCCAGCAAGATGGGGCGCCGCCTCATTGGCATTTGGATGTTCGCCGTTTTCTCAACGAAGTGCTCACTCGCCGTTGGATTGGTCGCAGTGGGCCCCATGACTTGGTGCTCCACAGCTGGCCCCCTAGGTCGCCGGATCTTACACCGTGCGACTTCTTCCTTTGGGGGTACATTAAGGATACTGTGTACGTGCCACCGTTGCCCACATCTTTGGATGAGCTCCGAACTCGCATTGTTACTGCCGTAGTGTCAGTGACAACGGACATGCTGGAGCGAGTATGGGAGGAATTCGACTATCGTGTCGACGTTGCTCGTGTAACTAGGGGAAGTCACATAGAGCATTTATGAGGTGAGAGACAAAATTTGGACAGTTTTTCTTTTGGTTGATGTATCACAAATCACTCTGTATTTGTAACATTAAAAAATATTCTCATTTGAAATCTGGTGAATCATTTTGAATAGCCTGTATATATATTTTTTTTTCTTCTAAACAAGCCAACTGGCTGATAGATGGCTGGCCCTACATTCTTGCACGCTCTCCTATCCTTTAATATATATATATATATATATATATATACAGGGTGGGCGGAAAGTAGCTCCTTATTTTGGATTGGTAAAATAATACGTATATTATCCATTTATTTCAGAAGAAATAATATGAAAAGGTAGGCATACATGGTAGGTTTTCTCTAAAATTCAATGTGGGCTCCAACTCTTTCCACCAGCTTCTGGAGCCGCCCAGGAATGGCGTCCACTGACTTTAGCAGGAACTCCGGCGGGATGGAGGACATGACTTCCCGAATTCGGTCCTCCAGTTCTTCCAATGTCCTCGGTTTGGTGCGGTAGACTTCTTCCTTTACCCACCCCCAAAGAAAGAAGTCGCACGGTTACCGCTGAAAAACGGCAGAATCGGTTCAGTGTAACGGTGTGGTGTGGTATGACCTCAGATCAGGTTGTGGGCCCGTTCCTTCTGCGCAACACCATGAATGCTGAGCGGTACCTTGCTATGTTGCGAAACGAGGTCTGGCCGGTTGTCAGCACATGGGAGAACATCGACGATCTGATATTTATGCAAGATGGCGCCCCTCCGCACTTCGCTCTTGTTGTCCGTGAGTGGCTGGATGCCCACTTCCCTGGGCGTTGGATGGGTCGTCGTGGTCCACATCAATGGCCAGCCAGGAGCCCCGACTTGACACCGTGCGACTTCTTTCTTTGGGGGTGGGTAAAGGAAGAAGTCTACCGCACCAAACCGAGGACATTGGAAGAACTGGAGGACCGAATTCGGGAAGTCATGTCCTCCATCCCGCCGGAGTTCCTGCTAAAGTCAGTGGACGCCATTCCTGGGCGGCTCCAGAAGCTGGTGGAAAGAGTTGGAGCCCACATTGAATTTTAGAGAAAACCTACCATGTATGCCTACCTTTTCATATTATTTCTTCTGAAATAAATGGATAATATACGTATTTTTTACCAATCCAAAATAGGGAGCTACTTTCCGCCCACCCTGTATATATATATATATATATATTGCCTTCTGTGTCAACTAGCTGATTAAGCCTTCTAAGCCAATTACGCCTTCTAAGCCAGATTACACCTTCTAAGCCAGCTGAGGAAGTCAAGAAATTCAGTATGTGATGAGACATGCCAGCGAAAAGATCTCTCTTCTCTCTCGTAGGTTACCTTACTAGGTCAGGACAGGTTAGATTACCCCTTTTGGGGACCAATCCCTTCCCCTTTGCTTGCATACCCCTCTCCCCCACAGGTGCCAATCGCCCTCCCCCTTGCAACATTGATTAACATTTGCGGTCATATTACTGGGTACGGCAAAAGTCGGTTTACCAAGAACAATGGAATCACCTTGTGAGGAATAATATTTATCATTTACTACAGAAATTATTCAGTGTCCTCCATCATGTTCAATACATACGTTGCATCTGCGAACCACTGAACAGCAAATAGGGCAGCACAGTTCTTTGTTATTATTCAACGTCTTGAACTCTTGGCGTATCAAAGTCTTTGTGTGATCGAAGTCCCGAGGTTTCTGGCCGTAAACTCTATCTTTGATTATACTCCACATTGAATAATAATCATATTCGAGACGTTGAATAATAACAAAGAACTGTGCTGCCCTATTTGTTGTTCAGTGGTTCAAAGATGCAACGTGTATTGAACATGATGGAGGACACTGAATAATTTCTGTAATAAATGATAAATATTATTCTTCACAAGGTAATTCCCTTATTCTTGGTAAACCGACTTATGCCGCACCCTGTATATCTTCTAAATTAATATAAAGTTTTTAAATGCAAATATAAAATTTTTAGTCAAAAAAGAAATCACTTAATAAAATTATAATGTACAACAGAACTATGAAATACCCATTTTGTTAAATGCTCTTACAACTCGAAATGACGTAACAAGAAAACTATCTTTCGCGAGGACTCTCAGTGAGAGTAGTTTGAATCCAGTAAGGCTAAAAAAAAATTATATGCAAGGTGGTCCAAAAGCCCCTATCTATTTTGCTGAAATAATAGTATTATAATATTTTAGGATAAAAGTGTAGTAACATAAAGACATGTATATTTATTTATCAAGCTTTGGTCTAAGATTCGACGGGAGCACCATCAGTGTCTCTGCAAATCTCATATCTGTCCACTGCATTGCGGAACACGTTCTTAAGCATCTCTGGTGTTATTTTAACGACTGTCGCGCAGGCCCGTCGCCACGGGGCTCAATGTGGGGCACTTCCCCCCCAAATTAATTTACTGCCCCAAGTCAAATAATTATCATCAAAACTAAAGCTGAATGGTTTATGGTTGTGGTTTACAACTCGTCTAATTCAAATTTACTCTCTCTCTCTCTCTCTCTCTCTCTCTCTCTCTCTCTCTCTCTCTCTCTCTCTCTCTCTATTAGGTTCCGTGTGTGCGTCCCTCGGGTGAAGCGTAGTAACTCGAGAGGCAGTAAGCTCGATCTCCGGCGGGCGAACTTTGTTAGCCTCAGGGATAGCGTAGGAGATATGGGGTTAGAGGTCGGCGGCGATGTTGAGGGAGTGTGGAGTGCATTCCGGGACGAGTTTATGGTGCTGCAGTCTGCTGCCATACCCTCAAAACCGGTCACCCCTGCTTCAACGCAGCCTAAGTGGTTCAATTGTGACATTGCTTCGGCTATCCGAAATAGGAAAGTAGCGTATAGGAGGGCGAAGGCCAATCGTTCCCATGAGAACACTTTAGCGTATGTCCGCCTGTGTAGGGAAGTGAAGGCGAAGGTTAGGCTAGCGAAACGTAACGAAGAACTACGGGTGGCAAGCCTCTGCAAGGGGAACCCTGAGTTCTTCAGTTATGTTAATAGTAGAAAGCCCATTAGAAGCATGATAGGTCCGTTAAAGGACGGAAGCGGCGTTCTGCGGACCTCGGACGCGGACATTGCCAATGTGCTTAATGAGTACTTTGCGGGAGTGTTCACCAGGGAGGACACCCGCATCATCCCCGAGCCAGGTGTGAGGCACGAAGGTGCTGGCCTGGATAATGTTCGATGTACCGCGACAGTCGTTGCCGATAGAATAGACAAACTGAGCGCGTTTAAGGCTCCTGGGCCAGACCAGTTTCTCCCCAGAGTGTTGCGGGAGGTGCGCGACCAGGTGGCTCCCCACCTGGCTACAGTCTTCAACAAATCGTTGGAGACGGGCCAGGTGCCTGGTGACTGGAGGGAAGCCAACGTGACCCCTATCTTTAAGAAAGGGGATCACGAAAGTCCAGGGAACTATCGTCCCATTAGTCTCACTTCAGTTGTAGGTAAATTATTAGAGGGGATAATAGCGGATAGGATCGTTGACCATTTGGATTCCCACAAGCTGCTTGGGGACTCCCAACATGGGTTTAGACGGCATAGGTCGTGTCTCACCAACTTGCTCGAGTTTTTCCACGTCATGTTGGGTGAGTACGATAAGAGTAGGGCGATTGATATACTTTATCTCGACTTTCAGAAAGCTTTTGATAAGGTACCTCACCGCCGGCTAATGGCGAAAGTGCGCGCGCTGGGTATCGGTGGGGAAATAGGTAGGTGGCTTGAAAACTGGCTGAAGAATAGGCGGCAGAGGGTTGTAATTAAAGGTGCTAGTTCGGGTTGGGCCTCGGTCACTAGTGGGGTTCCTCAGGGTTCCGTTTTGGGGCCGCTGTTGTTTTATCATTTACATAAATGATATCGACGGTGGCATCGTCAGTCGGATCGCCAAATTCGCTGATGACACCAAGCTTGGGGCCAATGTTGGGACGCCCGAAGCGATCGAGGAACTGCGTGCGGACGTAGGTAGGATAGGAGAGTGGTCCGAAAAATGGCAAATGCCGTTTAACTTGGGTAAATGCAAAGTGATGCACATTGGCTACGCAATCCCAAGTCGGACTACTCGATGTTGGGTAGTAATATCGAGGTGACTGATTTAGAAAAGGACTTGGGTGTGCTAATTAGCAGCGACCTTAAGTTTACGAACAGTGCGTAGAGGTGGAAAAGAAAGCCAGAAACTATTGGGTTATATCAGGAGGCAATTTCAGTTTCGGAACAAGGAGATTGTGCTCTCACTGTACAATTCCCTTGTTCGGCCGCACCTGGAGTATGCTGTGCAGTTCTGGTCGCCCACCCTCAGGAAAGATATTGAGAGGCTGGAGCGAGTGCAGGCGAGGGCCACAAAGTTAATCCCTTCCGTTAGGCATATGGGCTACAATCGACGGTTACGCGCCCTGAACTTGTTTTCGCTTGAAACTCGGAGGCTGCGCGGTCAACTGATCGAAGTTTTCAAGCTCTTACGTCGGTTCAACGATGTCGATTTTAGAAGTATGTTTAGTTTAAATGATAACCCAACTCGCAACAATGGTTGGAAGTTGGATTTGAAACGGTTTAGGACTAGTGTGTGTGGGAATTACTTTACGTATAAGATCTGTGACACATGGAACAGGTTACCTTCGGAAGTTGTGAACAGTTCCTCTGTGGATCAGTTCAAGAAAAGGTTAGACCAAATTTTGCACACTATTGAGTGTGTAGAAAATTTTCCGTGGCACCCGTTGCCATTGGTACCTCCTCGGTATGGGCCGCAAGGCCTTTTGAGGTACTTCTTTTCCTTGTAACTCTCTCTCTCTCTCTCTTTGAATATCGATCTACACTTGTATCTAACGTTGAAGGAAAAATACGGTCTCACGGTCTCACAAGAAGTTGACATAAACATTATTTTGAATCTGGCGCCGCATTGGTGCTGCAATCTCGTGGCGGTATCGATAGTTATTGTACATAACGTGCTCGACATTCTGAGTAGTGAGTTCGAAATTTAAACTCGTGCCATTGTCATGTGCCTTTTCATTTGCATCGTCTAAAATAGGTGAGTTATGAAGCCCATTGTATCAGTACAAGTAGAAAAGTGTTCTGTGATGCTAGTAAATGAAGTAAATGAAATTAAGGAAGTTTTTGAGTGAACGTATTATATAAAGTATTATATAGTATTATATATAAAATATCATGTAAACTGTTTAGGTATGAATATTTTCTTTGGGTATTTTTAACAAAAAGAAGAAATTAATTTTTTTGATTTTTTAAATGCAAAAGATTATACAAACATTTAATTATTGTAAATTTATACAAAAATTTAGCAAGGTAATTAAAAACGGAAGTAAAATATACTTTTCTTAATAAACTTTGGTAAATCTGATTTGAAGCCTGTAAACAGATTATCCTGCCCCCCGACATCTATGAATTTCCCCCCTATGATTATAAACCTGGCGACTTGCCTGCTGTCGCGACAATGCGGGTTCGCAGATCCTGCAGGTCTGTAACTCTTGTTTTGTAAACCTCAAGCTTTTCAAGCCCAACGCAAACAAGTCTAATGGTGTTAAATCCGGAGATCGTGCTGCCCACGGCCTGTTTCCACCACATTCAATGCACCGATTTCGTAACAGTTCAAGATACGAACGAACAATGTTTGCATAGTGACATGGAACTCCATCTTGTTGAAAGACAACAGTATCCAGAATACCATCTGAACGAAGCTATGGTTCAAGAAACAGCTCAAGCACGTTAAAATAAATTGGCCCTATTACCGTAGGTTCTGCAAAGAAAAAAGGTCCGTAAATCTTCGATCTGTTCATACCCAACCAGATATTAACAGGAGAATCTCTCTTCCATTCGTAGAACTCGGTTGGTTTTACACTAACCCAGATACGGCAATTATATCGCTTAACCTCTCCGCATGTGTGGAATATCGCATCGCTGAAGAGAATGTGCTTTACTAAGTTTTCGATATAGCTTTTTTTCACTCAATTCTGTGCACATGGCGGCTCGTCTTGTATAATTCTCTTTGTGTAACTCGTGTTCTTTTAAATTTATTGACCAGCTCGCGAATTGCTTTGTCTGTAGGTCCTGGTTTGTGAAATCTCCTTTCGAATTTTTCTTGAATTTCTTTGCACTTCTTCCTTTCGATACGTATTGTTACTATCATCACACGTTCCTGTACTGTGCATCCATCATCATCTATGGCCTGTACAAAATACAATAGAAATATCATTATTTAAGCAAAATAGACAGGGACTTTTGGACCACCCTGTATATCCAAAGTAAAACACAATATTACTGATCAATGTTTTTCTGCGTTTTAAAGAAATTATGTCTGAGGCGAACTTTTTACCAAAACTATATGTCAAAAGAAAAATCGGTAAATCTCTAGGAGCGCTTCATTTTTCAATATTAAACATATACTCATAAAACATATACCATTTGAAAGTTCACATTTTTCTGAGTCTAAAAATGTAGTAATCCAAAAGTATCAATAGCAAATAAAAAGTAACTAGGTTTAAATATAAAACCCTATACCGATCAATTTGTGATGCGTGATCTTTACGGGGGTCCGCCCCCGTACCCCCGAGACCTAAATTATACAAATGATAATGTAATATTATATAACATATTAATGTTAGGTTAGGTTAGCGTAACAATTACCAAAAATACCATCTTACAACATAGACTGAAGATTTATAACTTAGCCAACCTTTATAATGTATTTAATGACGTCACGCGTCAAACAATTAATTAAATCTAGTTACTTTTTATTTGCTATTGATACTTTTGGATTACTACATTTTTAGACTCAGAAAAATGTGAGCTTTCAAATGGTATATGTTTTATGAGTGTATGTTTAATATTGAAAAATGGAGCGTTCCTAGAGTTTATCCGAAAAATCCCCCCAAAAAATAAAACCCCATCCTTGTAAAATTAATTAAAACCAATGAGAAAACTATATATATTTCCTCCTATCTATCGGGAGTACCAAACTTACATATTATCGGGACTAACAAACTGTTTATTATGTATTTTTGCTCTCGTCATTTTCGTTTAAACTAACGAAAATATCACAACTTAACCTAACCAATCATCAAGGGCGTACAGTTGACCTAACCGGGCATTCAATTAACTGAATTAACTAAATTCCCAGTTAGGTCAACTGAATGCCCCCGGTTAGGTCAACTGTACGCCCTTGATGATTGGTTAGGTTAAGTTGTGATATTTTCGTTAGTTTAAACGAAAATGACGAGAGCAAAAATATATAATAAGCAGTTTGGTAGTCCCGATAATACCTAATTATCGAATTTTTGGAGCTATTGAAGAATACGGACCCCAGCCTTCTTTAGTTAGGCTTATAAGGCTAACTAACGAAATATCACGACCTAACCTAATCAAGCGTTAGGTTAACTGTACGCCCTTGACGATTCGTTAGGTTAGGTCATGATATTTTCGTTAGTTAGCCTTATAAAGCTAACTAAAGAAGGCTGGGGTCCCTATTCTTCAATAGCTCAGAATTTTTTTAAGTGACCTAATTTTAATGCCACGGTAAATATTATATTAATAAATATTGGTCTTTAAATATTAGAATGTTTGTTTGTTAGTTCAGAATATAATCATCAAACTCTATTTAATTCCTCTCTTTTCGTCAACAAAACTAAGCTTCAGTAACTACATCAACTACAACTACAACTTCCACAAGTACAACTACGACAACAACCACAACTGAAGAAACTACAGGTATGTTTGGCAGTTATTGTACAATACAATACTCTTTAACACAAATCCTTTGAAAATCCCAGCTCAAAAATGCATATTTAATCTATAACTCATTAAATATGATTATCTGTTCATAATAACAATGATATAACTTAGTTATCGTACAATATGTTGCATAAAGTAAAAAAATAACAAGTACAACACAACTAATAATAATAATACTTATTATTTATTATATAATTAATAGTAACTATCTGTTTTATTTTTAATAAGAGCCCAGTAAAGCCTAAAGCTCAAGGGCCAAATTAAATAAAATAAATAGTCCAGCTTCGCAATTATTTATGTTATTCTAAATTGTAAAACCAATGTATTTATTTTATTATTAATAATGGTTATTCAATTCAATTCAATTCTAAAAACTGAAAAATTAAAATATATCATTAGACTTAAAATTAAATTTAAAAAAATTTATAAACTTCCCCATGAATTACGTCACTGAAAGAAAGGTGCAGGTATGCTCTAATGTTCTGAATAAATAAAACTTTGCTTTCACATTTCCTTTTACTAATAAACAAGAATCAATCCTAAGCTATTTAGTCACATTATTCCTTAACTCCAAACCACAACCTCACCCCTCATTCCCCAGATATAGAAATGAAAGTTCTTCGAAGTAATGAATGCATTTAATATTTATATGAAGAGGTATATGATATTCTTTACAACAGAGCATTCATCACAGTAGTTATTATCATCATTATACTTTCCCAGTAAGGAATCAAACGTAACACATTACAGTCAGGGCCGTCTTTAGTATTAGTGCCGCTGTAGGCCAAAACAAAATTGCCACCCCAAAACTGTATCTTTATTACAATAGATTAGTTACTTATATGTTTAGTGAAAATTTGACATAATTGAACAAACGAAAGACCAAACCAAACAACTTATTTATTTACAATGTTGCAAATAAACAAATACAATATACAATGTGTATATATATATACACAAGTACAAGTAATACAAGTAATTACATTATTTTCCTTCGGGCTTTGTATGAAGCAAATGAATCCGAGTTTATCGTAGTTAATACTCTTGGTGAGTTCATTTTCAATGCATAAAAGCGAAAGAGAGTCGGTTCGTTCCTGAGATTTTTATAACAAAGTCAATTGTGTGGTCATCTACTGACCACTCTGCAGAATCTTCACTTACGGTCCTTTCTGTATTTTCGTGTTCACTTTTTCCATGATGATGATCATGTTCATATTCCATTTCTTCAGTGCTTACTTGAGTATACCCTCCACTTTCTTCATTTTGCAAAGGTACACTCTCTTCAGGTGTATGTAAACTATTTGTGGTTCTTCCTACTTGTAAATTTTTCTGGTTTAGTAAATTAACACTCTAATGTTCGAGTTTCTCTAATTACTTCCTGTTCCTTATCTAATTTAACTTTGGCAAGTTTTTATATTGTACACCACCGAGTTTTTTTCCTTCCGCTCATTGTCATTAGATTAGGGTTACGGGTATCCAGTAGATAGCCTATTAATTGTTAATTGTAGTGAGAATTGAGATTATAGAATCACAATACAACACAACATTCTGAAAGAAAGAATACACAATATTAATAACATTGTTAACACAATTTATAAGGTTGACACCACACTAAAGTCTAACTTGGCCACAAAGTATTAACCTAACAGTTGAGAGTCACAGTCTAGCCCTGTTCAAAAATCAACTTTTTCTTATTTTCATAGGTTTCTGTACTTTTTCCCATGCCTTTTGACCTGAAAAGGCCGACAATCACAACCATTTTGACCTAGGTTGTTGGGAAGCATTGCCGCATGGAGCTTTAAGTTTTCTGCCTTGAAATCGGCCAAAAGCACCAGTTCCGGGGTCCCTTGAATCATGTTTTGCACTATAACTTTTTATCTAAACAAGATAGAGCAACAAAATAGGCACCAAATTAAAGTGTTTTTAATCCTCTTTCTAACTTATACAATTATGATAGTCTTGGAACAAGAAATGGCACATTGGTACATACAAAGATTTCAGAAATATCACAAAATTCGTTTTCTCACACTCAAGGCAGACAAGGCGCCTTATTCATGACACAAATTTGAGATTAACATTTTGTCACAAATCTAATCGATCAAGAAGTGAAAGCATTACATGATGATTAATTTCATAATGACATTTACACAGTCAGTTGTTGAGAGTTTGTTTCTTGAAGCTGTCAAAGCGGCGTCTGTTGAACTCCACAGCTTGAAGGAGATAGTCCCTTTGCTTGGCATCTGTTGTTATGACATTTGCAAAGTCGCTCATCATTGACACCACGTTCAGCAATGTCATTCACCGCTTTCAGATTCTTAACATAGTCCAACGCTTTTCTGTAGTCCTCATTCTGTGGCCAAGACGTGACAGGTTCCAGAAGCCACTCGGATCCAATGTTCAGTGTGTCCAGCAGGAAATGTGATTCTGGGCCAATGAGATCAACCAGGGTGGTCTTAGCTGTGACTCTCTGGAATAGAGGCTTTCCTGTTCTGAAGCTGTCTGGCTTCTCAGTGGCATGTAACTGGGCAGAAATGTCGTGCTTCAATGTGTCACTCAATCTACTGCTGAACAGGGCAAATGGCACGACTTCCTGCGTCAGGTACCATTTGTGGTTTTCCATCTTATTAAGTACTGCATCAGCAAGCTCTGGGTCAGTTTTCTTGTACTTCAACATGTCCTGGATTAGACTTAGATCATTCACGGGAGCATCTGCAGCAGACATTGACATCATCCATACAGGAGTGTAGAACAGCGCAAGGAAGGTGTTGAGTCTTTCCAGCTTTGATACAGTGTCTTCGTCGTACTCAAGTTGATCTGCAAACATCAGCATTTTCATGGAGTACAGGTTTCTGGCCATCCATCTGGCCTGATGAATGGCGCCTGGTCGACTCCAGTGAATACCTCGAGGAGGCGTTCCTCCAAGAACAATGACTGTCAGTTCAGCCATTTCCCTGTAGTCGGCTCTTGGAAGCCTTTCTGCTGTTAGAATGTCTTGGAGTATTTCTTCACTGTTCTTCTTCTTTTCCTTCAGCCATTTGCTGTTGATAGCCAGCATCTTTGGGTTTTCCTTGGACAAGTCCGTCCAAACATCCTTCAGATGCTCAAACCAGGGATTATCTGGCCCCTTCACCTTCCCAAACAGCTTCTCCCAAACTGCTCCTACTAGGATTTCCAGGATGTGATGTCGACAGGCCAGAATAAAACACCTTTTTGTTCAGCATTTTCTCTAGCAGTTTGGCAGCTCCTCTGTGAACTCCACTGTTACTGGATGTAGTGTCAAAAACAAGGGCAGTAACATTATCCGTAAGTTCCCATGTCTCCAGTAAATCCATTGAAGCCTCAGCCTGAGCTGTGCCAGAAGAATTGTCGATGACAGGTACTCCCAATAACTTTCCTTCAGTGTATGAAGGTGGACCAGACACTAGCACAGCTAAAGTTTCTGAGGTACTTCCAGGTTCACTGCCCAAGACATCTTTGAGCAACTTTCCATCCCAGTGTAAGGCAGCGTACTGTGGGGGGTTTTCACAAAACTTGGACATGTGACTCTGGCTGATATTATACCTGGACAGCATTCTGTTGCGACGTGTTGTTGAGGTTGAGATGACGAAGTTATCCAGATCAGCCCCTCCAGCTTTCAAGGTGGCAGAAACCATGGCAGTAACTTGATTGTCTGATAAACCAAGACGATCAGCTGTATTGCAGATGACATCACATTCCATGACCTTCCTTGGAAACGTCAAAGTCACACTAGTCACAGTGTCTTGATGGTGAGAACATCCAGGACGAGGCTGATGGTAATCCATGTCCTCTTTGTTAGCGTCGTTGTCAGTTGAGTCACCCCAGGTAATGTCATCCACATGAACAACTGCCTCTTGTTCTGCTGCAGCTGTAAAATAGTACAACATGTTAAGACAGTAATTGTTAAGTACATGCTAAATATCGCAATGGAGTAAAACTTAAAAAACTTTTTGTGACGTTCAAAGTAATTAGTTTTACCTTGTTCTTGTCTATGCTGCAGTCTTTCATTCCTCGCTGCTTGCTGCAGGGATCTTGTCTCAAAAATCTTGTCATGACCAGACATATGACCTTTCCTCTCAGTCTTTTGGTCTTCGTAGAACCTGATATCCTCATCTTTCTTCTCTCTGGATAACAGTCTGTTGTTCTGTATTTCCTGGATTGCATCTGGAGCTCCTATATCGAACAGGCTGTCTAATTCCAGCACAAATGCTCCTCTTTTTCCTCCAGGGTTACTTGCTCTTCCTTTGCTTTTCACCAGAGCACGATGTTTCTCATGTAGTTTCATGAAGAGCTTCATTGCGTTGTACTTGGTCATTGTCTTGATCCTAGCCATCTGCCAGAATGGGATGATAGATTCAACTGTTTCATATGCAAGGTCTTGAACCATGGGCCTCCCTGCATTTTCCGGTAAATTCTGAAGATTAAGGAAATACTGGAACGCCTGTCTGTTGGTGGGAAGCTGGGAACCACTGATAAAAGCTGAAGGGTATCCAACCAGGAAAGTTTCAGTGAGAGATCTAGTAGATGGCCCAGTTGACACCTGCCTGTGGACAGTACGTGGAGGTTCTGAGATATCAACTGTGCGCCCACGGAGCTCCCTCAGCTCCTTGCTTAATGCCATTGTGAAGTTGTAACTTGTAGATGGTTTTCTAGATTCTGATTGAGTTTCTGTTGTTTCCTGAAAAATGATAGATAATTATTATTATTATTATTATTATTATTAATTATTATTTATTTATTATTATTATTATTATTATTATTTATTAATTTTATGCTCTTTCATTTGATACCTAATTTGTTGCTCTATCTTGTTTAGATCAAAAGTTAAAGTGCAAAACATAATTCAAGGGACCCCGGAATTGGCGCTTTGGCCGATTTCAAGGCAGAAAATTTAAAGCTCCATGCGGCAATGCTTCCCAACATCCTAGGTCAAAATAGTTGTGATTTTCGGCTTTTTCAGGTCAAAAAGCATGGGAAAATGTACAGAAACCTATGAAAATAAGAAAAAGTTGATTTTTGAACAGGCCTAGCTCAGTCACACTCATGTCAATACTAAGAAGCAGAGATCGAGTTGCCAGCTCGTAAAATAACCCGATGACGTCATTGGTAGACAGTAACGCTCTATTGTTTACTCGGAAGCTTGTCAAATTGTCAGTGGCCGTATTTCAGCGTTTCATATTTTTAATATACAAAAAATTACTGACCCCCATAATTTTTCCGCTCTAGGCCATGGCCTAGTTGGCCAAGCGGGAAAGTCGGCACTGATTACAGTTTTAGTGAAACGTGTAGGAACAAAACTTCTGCAAAAAAAAATCTTATTTCTGTTTGCTACTGCTGTTGTAAACATATGAAAACGACGAAATTTTCATGAAATTGTAAACTATAACAAAATTATAATGCAGAAAAAATAGAATATACGAAGAAATTCATACCATATACACTCCTTATTAACAAACTCGTATATTAACTTTATATTTTATTTCAATCCCTTTTTCTTTTGGAGTAGGAAGTACAAGTGAGAAAAAAAATTCCAGAGTTCTGGTAAATATTTCAAGCATAGGGGTTAGCTTCAAAGGGGGTTAGCTTCACTTTAAAATATTATTTTCCATTTTCTAAAAATTTCTCTTTTAGTTTTGCTTCGTCGTCATTTACATCGTTGTCTGTTACTCCAGATTAGGATAGGTTAGGTTAGGTAGGTTACTCTGTAGGTTAGGCTATATTCAATTTTCTACTTTTTGTGGTAGGCTGTTTTTATTTTCCAAATGAGTTGAGGTATCGTTGTCTATTACTCCAAGTGATGTTAGGTGGGCTAGGCGATGGACGGATGGTTGATTGGTTGGCTCAGGTCGGAGGTGGGATGGTTTGCTGAGTGAGCTAGGCTCTATTCAGGCCATTTTTTTCAAGGTTTGGCACCCTATCACCCTTGACTCTGTGTGATAGGGTGAGAATAATGCTAATTCTGGGTGAGAATAATGCTAATTCGTCAGGAGGGCCAGAAACTGGTAAAGCGCTCAGGCCAACTAATGCGGCCCGTTGCGCTAACCCACGATTAATTATCATCAGCACAAATTGGAGTCGTACATCTCTTAAGCAACTTTCCTTTGCTTTTAATAAAATCACTTCTCTCGTAATGGCCATCCTTTCATTCCTTTTTCTTTTATAAAGTTAATAACACTTTTCTCTCTATCTTGAAACTTTCCATGCTTCGGCCCACGAAATACTTTTCTTTGAGAGTGCGCATTCATCAATGATTGTCCGCGAATATAAGACAAGTTGCATTTTTAAAGGTCGTAATGTTGAACAAAAACGTAGTCTTATATTCGGCCCAATACGGTATTCACCTACTGGTATAAATCTCTGCTGAACTACAGTATGTTGTCGTTACTGTACCTCAACAGTAACCTACTAATTGTACTGTAATACTGTATCTACTACAGTATGCATGTTATAGCTGCATGCAAATAGTGTGAAACAGCTCTTATCACGGTTCTCAATAGTGCGAGAACACCTCTTATCACAGTTCTCACGAGTGCGAGTGGGACAGTTCTAAAGCGCTCGTTAAAAACAGCGATATAATTGAAAGGAATATTCTAGAATGTGCATTTATCCATTTTAAAAATAATTTCAATAACAGTGGGGAATGTATAGAATTGACAATATCCTGTTAAAATACCTTTTGCCTCTAATCAACTCTTGTTAATCATGTTACTTACTTTTGTTACTTTTGTTGAGTTTGAACGACGGTTCAGGATCGACCTGCCGTCGACCCCTCTGCAGCATCCCGCCTCATTTGCGGGACTTGGTGAAGGAGGGAATTGCTCTCTGATCTCCTCCTGCCCTTGTAGCCAGCCACGCATGCCTGGTCAGGGACTTTGCACAGGAATCTGTCCAGCTGGTTCTTGAAGTTATTCAGGTCGGTGTGCTGGAGATTCCCCACTTCTTTTGGAAGGACATTGAAAAACTTTGGGCCCCGTATTCTGAGGGTATTTTCCATCCTCGTTTTCATGGCTCCTTGTCTCACCGCAGCTGGGACCGTACAAAATCTGCCTCTTCTTTCATTCCAGTTTGTTTCTATTTCATCTCTGAGGTTAGGGACAGAGCCCTCAAGTATTTTCCATATGTATATTATTGTGTACCGCTCTCGCCTTCTTTCAAGAGAGTAGAGTTCCAGGGATTGTAGTCGAGACCAGTAGTCTTCACCTTCCGTTTCCTCTATCTTAGACGTAAAAGTCCTTTGTTTAGCTTCAATGCTCGCAATGTCTCTTTTTCTGTGTGGGCTTGTGAGTACTGAGCAATACTTAATTATTGATAGGACTAGACTCTTCCATAATTTGAGCATGATGTTTGTTTTTCTGCTGCGGAAGCTCCTCCAGATGATTCCCATTATTTTTCTAGCCGTTGTAATTTTGATGTTATAGTGCTCTCTGAATTCTGCATCCGACGACATTATTACTCCAAGATCCCTGACTTGTGGATTTCGTGTTATCTGTTTGGCTTGCGGAGTTTTGTACCCTTTTTTCTGTAGCTCTTTGTTATTACCATATCTTAGAAGTTGGAATTTTTCTTCGTTGAACTTCATATTGTTGTCTTCTGCCCACTGGAATAATGTTTTAATGTCGTTTTGTAGTTTTCTTATGTCATCTTCGTTCAATATTTCCTTACATATCTTAGTGTCATCTGCGAAGCATGATACAATACTGTCCTTAATATCTGCATCAGTATCTGCAATCATTATTATGAACAGCAAGGGAGCTAATACTGTCCCTTGTGGGACAGAGCTCACGACTTCCGAGACTTCCGATTTAACTCCGTTTACCACCACTCTTTGCGTTCTTTGCGTCAAGAAATTAAATATCCACCTTCCTAGCTTTCCAGTAATTCCTGTATCCTTAAGTTTGTGTGCTATGATTTCATGGTCACATTTATCGAAGGCTTTAGCGAAGTCAGTATATGTTACATCAATGTTTTGTCCTCGACACAATGTTCCTAATATTTTCTCCTGGTGGTCTAGTAGCTGTGACAGGCATGATCTACCCGCCCTGAAGCTATGTTGATTTGGGTTGTATAAGTCTTTTTCTTGTAGGTAGTAGGTAGTTTTGCCTCTAATTATGCGTTCAAAATACTTTTATAGGGTGTGAGGTGAGAGCCATTGGCCGATAATTTTTGGGCATTGCTCTGTTACCACCTTTAAATAGGGGGGCAATGTTCGCGTTCTTTAAAGGGAGTGAAATTTGTCCTGTGTCGAGTAATTTCCTCCATAGTAAGTATAGCGGTTTTGCAATACTCTTTCTACATTTCTTCAGAAATGTGGCACTCCATGTGCCTGGCCCTGGCGCTGAATTGTCTCGCATCTGTGATAAGGCCGTAATTACATCTCCTTCCGTGAACTCGAAGTCCATTAATAGGTTTGTGCCGGGATTTGTTCTTGGTTGATCTGTATCAATGTCGAAAAACCGGTCTGGGTTCTCCACTTCCATCTCGGACTTAGGGGTGCTAAACACAGATTTAAATTGTTCCCTGAGCAGTCCACTTATTTCTTTCGGGTCATTTGTGTATTCGACCTCCCCGTCTATCAACGGCCCAATACTCTCCTTACACTACATTTTCCTTTTCGCAAAAGTATAGAAGTATTTTGGGTTATTTTTTATGTTTTCTGCTGCCTTGTTTTCCTCCTTGTTTGTCTTATGTATGAATATTTGCTTTAGGTCTATTTCTATTTCGCCAAGTTTCCTCTCCTGTTTGAGTCTCTTTGCATCAGTTCTGCATCTGTGGAGATGTTTTACGGTTTGTCTTCGTTGCCTGAATAGAGTCCTGATTTTCCTCTCGAGCTTGCTACGTTTTCTTTCCTGTCTCTCTGGAATATGTTTCAGTATTATAGGTTTGGTTTCCGTCTCTATTATACATAGTATTTCTTGTGATCTTCTCGTGTAGTAGCAATTCCCAATTTACCTCCTTTAAATCTTTATTTACGTTTTCCCAATTTACTTTCTTTGAATTTATGTTTAAGCCTTCAAATATTCCATCTGCCTCTCTAGGATGCGTTTTCGGACCTCTGGGTGCGAACTTCAATTGTATATCGATGAGGTTATGGTCGAACTTTGTGTGCGTTACTTTTTTATTTATTATTATCTCGTTGTTATTTGTCCAGATTAAATCCAAAACGTTCTCCTTTCTCGTGGCTTCACCTATTTCCTGGGTAAGGGCGTAATGTTCCATAATATCTAATAGCATTGTTGCCTGGGTTCTGTCATCTTTAGTAATGTTGCCATGAAACTTCTCAACATATATAACTTCGTCATTTTTCTTCCATGATATGAATGGGAAATTAAAATCTCCGAAAATTAGAATATTTGTTGCTGGAGTTTTAAGTAATTTTAATATGTTTTCTATTTCATTTGTAGCAAATTGGAATTCACTTTTTGTGGTGTTTGGTGGTCTGTAGATGTTCATAATGGCTAGGTTCAGTTCTTTTACTTCTAATATAATAACTTCAACTGTGCTGTTTGATTTCTTTACCCTCACTTCACATGTGTAACTGTTTTTCACGTAGATACAACACCCTCCTCCTCGTCTAGCCAATCTATCTGCTCTGTATATGTTGTAGTCCAGCAATGCTATTTCAGTATTCTCGATGCAGTTTTCACAGCCTTTTTCGCACTTATGTAAGTGTGTTTCCGTTAGGCATATGATATCTATGCTGGTTTCCGTAGCTAAATTTTGCAAGTATTGTAATTTGCAGTGTGCATGGTCCGTATAGAGGCCTTGTATATTTGTGTATAATACATTTACCGGGTTTCTAATCTTCGTGTTCGATTCTCCTAAATGATGGTCGTTTCCTGGTCGATGTCGGTTCCTGTTTGGTGTTATTGGTTGGGCCGCTGCATTTGGGAGTATTGGGGTTGCGGCCCGTGATACCACTGTTGTTGTTGTATTATTGGTGGGTGGTGTTGAATAGGAGGGTGATGTGCGTAATGTTGTGGTGCATATGTTTGCGGCGTTCTGTCTCTCCTTGTTAGAAGGGCAAGCTGAGCCTTTATTATCCTCATTTCTTCTAAAAAATATGTTTCATTACTCTTGCTATTTCTTCTATGTCGAATATGATCTGTTCTTTCCCGTTCTCTTCTTTGCGTACCCTTTATGTGAAAATGCGGACACTCTATGTTCAGGCATTTTTTCTCAGTAATTGACTGTCTGCACATCCGAGGGTGAAAAAAGTTGCAGTTTGGTCCGTACTTGCACTTCCCATTCCTCATCATATAGAAACATTTCGTAGGGTGATTGTATATGCAGTTTGAGCCATATTTGCACGCACCTATTTTATAATACTCGCATATGGCCCGTCGTTTAAATTCCCTCTGAATCTTATGTGATTCGATTTCCTTCTTCTGCTTCGCCACCACTTCTTCCCTACTCAGTGGGGTTATTTTCTTTGGCGTGTATTTCGTATCTCCCTCTTCTGCCGTGGGTACTTCTTTTTCTGAGGCTGCTTTCGCACCTCCCTGTAGTGTGTTTTCTTTTTCCTTCTCGGTTGTGCAGGCGTTTTCTGTTTCATGTTTTTCTGTCGGTAAAACTGCTGTACTTGATTCTTCTGGCCCGTAGTATATATTTTTGTCATCTCGCTTTCTCCCTTCATTCTCTGACGAGGTGTACTTCTGAATACACGAAAGGCCGTAGAGTCATTTTTCTTTTTCCTTGTGGGTTTGCATCATATATATATATAATTTTATTTTTCTTCCATGTTATGAATGAAAGTTAAAATCTCCACACATTAATATATTTAGTACTCAGGTTTTACGTGATTTCAACATGTTTTCGATTTTATTTGTAGCGAATTGATATTATATATTTTTGTGTGTGTGTGTGTGTGTGGTGTGGTTAGTGCACGTTTAAAATGATTAAGTTTAGTTCTTTATTTCTTTTAAAATATGAATTTCTACTGTCCTGTTTCATTTGCTTACCTCCATTTCATTTGTGTATGTTTTTCATATAAATATAACATCCTCCTCTTTTTCTAGCAAATTTATCCACTCTATGTATATTATAGTCTTTTATTGCTATTTCCGTGTCTTCGATGCAATTTTCATATCCTTTTTCTCACTGATGCAAGTGTGTTTCTACAGTGGCGGCTCGTCGGTAGGCACTGCGGAACTGCAGTACCCCTAAATTTTTTATTTACAATTGAAATAATCAAGAACAATATAAGGATGAGCTCACTGAATAACTTTTTCAATAACTTTAGAAACTTTTATTCATTGCTCAATGCTCATCCTTTTATTTCAGTAATTATTTCAACCCATTCTTAGAGACAGCACCCCTAGAATTTTTAGTCACGAGCCGCCACTGGTCACTGTTTCAGTTAATCATATGGTATCTGTGTTAGTTCCCAGACCTAGAGTGTGTAGGTATTGCAATCTGTTTTGTGAGTGTGTAGACCTTATACATTTGTATACAATGAATTTAGAGGTTCAATAGCGTTGGTGTTCGGTAGAGTCGGATGTTGGTCGGTATGTGGTTGATTTTGTTGGTTCCTGGTCGGTGTTATTAAATGGGCCTTTACACTTGAGAATACTGGGGATGTGGCCTTGATACTATAACGGTTGGCGAGTTAACTATGGGTCGTATCGGGCGGGTGGATGTTGCATGTATTGTTGGTGTGCATATATCCGTGAAATTCTGTTTTTTCTCTTTAATAATGACAGTTGTTCTTTTATCATTCTCATTTCCTCTAAAAAATTTCCTTCGTTGATCATGTTGTCATTTTTTTTACTTGGAGATTCAGCTGTTTCTCACTCTTTCTCTTCTTTGTGTACCCTTAATGTGACATAACGAAAATAAGGGCATATGATCTAAATAGAAATATGTCACTAATTTAATTTATTTTTCCTTTAGATCCGACATGTACTCCTGGATTCTTTCAGTGTGTAGAGTCGAAGACATGTATTGATGACTCTTGGCGTTGCGATGGTGATATGGACTGTCCAGGTGACACCGACGAAACAGATTGCGAAAGTAAGTACAGTATGTAGTGATCTCTTACAGACTTACAAATTTTGAAGCAATTAATCTTCATTTAACTAGATTGGATGGTTTTTGTCTTAAGCTTTCATATAAACAGAAGTAACATTTCAGTAATTCTGCAAGATATTACTTTAATTTAATATCCTTCCTATTTTCATTTACTGCACGAAAACGAGAATTCTTCAAATATAAATTTTGCATTTATAGACTAACGAAGACATTGGTGCTCACCATTCTAGGCTAGGAAGAGAAAGTAGTTCAGAAATGAAATTAATTCAGTTTCCATGCTTACACTTATAACTGCACGATGTAATTGCCAGAAAATATTTGTTGGAAAATACTGAAAATCCTTTTAATACAATAAAAAAATATAATTACTGCTTTTTGAGAAATAATAAATAACAGACCTTCGCTTTTTCGGGTACTGGATACTAAAACAATTAACCTTCTGAGAAACGCCTGTTCCGAAATATTTATACATATAAAAATAAAATTAACCGGTTTTCCCACCCCTCACAGGCTCACACAGAAAAATTATATCTTTTAAACAAGAAATAACGTTTAGTTAAACTTATTATTTCAACTATATAAAGCAGGGGTCCCCAATACGGTGCCCGTGGGTGCCATGGCGCCCGCCGATGTTTGTAGCATCTCAGTTTTGAACAAAAAATGACCATTTAAGGAGACTGGAACTAGAGTGGGCGAAGCCTACTGGCTATGATGTCACAACCAAATGAATTACCGAACAGCGTCGATTAGTAATGTGTTAACTAAAGTGTAAGCGCGTTGTTTCTCTTGCAAAATGGCAGTATCTACTTCTAGGAAGAGAGAGACTACCCATTACTTTAATACAAAGTGGGAAGAAGAATTCTGTTTTATTTACTACAAAGGTAAATGTATTTGCTTATTATGCAGTTTTAGCGTTGCACTCCCGAAAAAACACAATGTTGAGAGGCATTTTTAGACAAATCAAGCTCTTTCAACATCAAATATCCATTGAAGTCTGAATTGAGAAACAAAAAATTGAATGAGCTGAAATCTAAACTGACATCACAGCAGTCAGTTTTCAGGAGGCCTGTGCTAACATCTAGCAATGCCACCATTGCATCATTCAAAATTTCTCACTTGCTGGCAAAGAGAAAAAAAAAGCCATTTGAAGACGGGGAATTGTTAAAAGAATCTTTTCTAGCTGATGCAGATTCCCTTTTCGAAGGAGTTGCAAACAAACCAGACATTATCTTGGCAATAAAAAACTTGTAGCTATCTGATAATACAGGGTGATCCGTTTTGGTATGGATAAAATAAAAATGCTGTGAGAATCTACCGAGAAGTGATAGCGCTCGTGTCCGGAAGGACGATTATGTTGAAGACTAATTAGGTTTGTCACAATCTACCATCTTTGTGGGCATTGTTTGACAAATATTAAACTATACAATGTTACTGCTTCTATTTCACATTAATTTTATTTTATCCATACCGAAACGGATCACCCTACAGTCGCAAGGCGGATATAAGCACTCTCAAATGACATTTAGGTTCAACTGAAAAGTGATTTGGAAAGATGCGTTTGGTTTTCAGTTCAGCTTGATAAACCCACAGACATAGCTGACATTTCTCAGCTGGCAGTTATGATAAGGATAGAACTTAGTGATCGCTCTGTAAAAGAAGAGTTTCCGAAATTATTGGCAATGAGCGGACGAACAAAAGGCGAAGATATTTATCACACGTTTAAAAAAATATAAGGAAAATAAATATTCCTCTTCAAAAGCTATTTTCCATTACCACTGATGGGGCACCTGCCATGATTGGCAGAAACAATGGGTTCACTGCCCTTTGCAAGGACGATGACTCATTTCCACAGTCCATTTCTTATTATTGTGTCATGCACCAGGAAGCATTATGTACGAAACTGTTTCATTTTGAACACGCCATGGCTGTAACGAAAATAATCAACAACATTCGGGCGGCCACTTTGCAACACAGGTTTTTCAAGGCTATCCTGCAGGATGTTCAGAGCGACTATTCTGATCTTATACCTCACACAGAAGTCGGGTGGCTAAGTGAAGGTAAAGTTCTTGTCAGGTTCATAAGACTGATAGATGAGATCAAGGATTTCCTGAAGTGCAGAAATGAACATGTAAAACAAATTTATGACAATTCTTGGTTATTGGACTTAGAGTAGCTCTTCTTGCTGACTTAACGCAAAAGTTAAACGGTTTGAATCTTGAGCTTCAGGGTAAAGATAAGCATGTGACTGCATGGACGTTGATTGCGGGGGGGGGGGGGGGACATGTCCCCCCACTTTTTACAAAGGGGACAACCTACCAGTTGTCCCCCCTCCACTTTCGTGGATGAATTGCTATAAATGCTAACTATTAATGACACCTAATAAGACGTTATATATCGTATTATATGCATATGCAAATGTAATAGGAATATTATAAATTATTGTCATGAACACCAGTGTATATTTATCATGGAATTTAGCAGTCAATTTGCATTTTAATAATTGCACGGAGCATTTGTGTGTTCTTGGTCATTAATTGCGCGAAATGGAAATAGGTTAAATAAACGGTTTTGTTACGAATACAAACATTTTTTAATTTGTATTTGGGAGAACATTCGACAATTTATTGGAGGAAAATATAATCGGTGAATTTCTTCTGGTTTTATCAAATTAATTTAGTTCATCTTAGATTAGATTAGTTAATGTTACATTAGGCTAGAGACAGATTGTAGATGAAGTTTTCAGTCGATCAAATGAGAACTGTATTAGGATGCTTGTTTCTAAACTTTTATTCAAATGGTCAAATGGGTAAAAGTTTGAATTCTTGCCCAAGTTTTATTCTCTCTTCTGATATTACCGTGGAATGTCCAATATATATATATATATATATTCATCCCATATATACCAAAGGTATATATGGGATGAATTTTACAGTTAAACACGTGAAATGAATGAATGATGCAAACCCACAAGGAAAAAGAAAAATGATTCCAAGGCCTTTCGCTTTGGAACTGTCCCACAGCGGGACAGTTCTAAAGCGCTCGTTAAAAACAGAGATATAATTGAAAAGAATATTCTAGAATGTGCATTTATCCATTTTAAAAATAATTTCAATAACAGTGCAGGAATGTATAAAATTGACACTATCCTGTTAAAATACCTTTTGCCTCTAATCAACTCTTGTTAATCATGTGCTAATCTTTTTGTTTTTTCTGGCCCGTGGTATATATTTTTGTCATCTCGCCTTCTCCGTTGATCATGTCATTTTTTTTTACTTAGAGATTCAGCTGTTTCTCACTCTTTTTCTTCTTTGTGTACCCTTAATGTGACATTGCGAAAATAAGGGCATATAATCTAAAATCTAAATAGAAATATGCCACTAATTTAATTTATTTTTCCTTTAGATTGGACATGTACTCCTGGATATTTTCAGTGTGTAGAGTCGAAGATATGTATTCGTGACTCTTGGCGTTGCGATAATGAGAAGGACTGTTCAGATGGTACAGACGAAACAGACTGCGAAAGTAAGTATTACTCTCTTATAGACTTGCAAATTTTGAAGCAATTAATCTTGATTTCACCAAGTTGGATGGTTTTTGTCTTAAGCTTTTCATATAAACAGAAGTAACTTTTCTGTAATTCTACAAAATATTACTTTAATTTAATATCCTTCCTATTTTCATCTATGGTACGAAAATGAGAATTCTTGAAATATAAATTTTGCATTTATAGACTAACAAAAACATTGGTGCTCACCATTTTAGGCTGTGAAGAGAAAGTAGTTCAGAAATGAAATTAACTCAGTTTTTGGGATTACACTTATAACTGCAGGATGTAATTGCCAGAAAATATTTGTTGGAAAATACTGAAAATCCTCCTAATAAAATAAAAAAATATATAATTACTGCTTTTTGAGAAATAACTAAATAAAAGACCTTCGCTTTTTCTGTTATTGGATACTAAAACAATTAACCTTCCGAGAAACGCCTGTTCCGAAATATTTATACAAATACAAATAAAAATAAAAATAACCAGTTTTCCCACCCCTCACTCAGAAAAATTATATCTTTTAAACAAGAAACAACGTTTAGTTAAACTTTTTATTTGAACCATATAAAGCAGGGATCCCCAACACGGTGCCCGTGGGTGCCATGGAGCCCGCCGATGTTTGTACCATTTCAGTTTTGAACAAAAAATTACTATATGAGGAAACTGGAACTAGAGTGGGCGAAGCCTACTGGCTATGATGTCACAACCAAATGAATTACCGAACAGCGTCGATTAGTAATGTGTTAACCATAAGTGTAAGCGCGTTGTTTCTTTTGCAAAATGGCAGCATCTACTTCTAGTAAGAGAGAGCGTACATACTACTTTAACACAGAGTGGGAAGAAGAATTATGTTTTATTTACTACAAAGGTAAATGTATTTGCTTATGATGCAGTTTTAGCGTTGCACTCCCGAAAAAACACAATGTTGAGAGGCATTTTTAGACAAATCAAGCTCTTTCAACATCAAATATCCATTGAAGTCTGAATTAAGAAACAAAAAATTGAATGAGCTGAAATCTAAACTGGCATCACAGCAGTCAGTTTTCAGGAGGCCTGTGCTAACATCTAACAATGCCACCAATTCATCATTCAAAATTTCTCACTTGCTGGCAAAGAGAAAAAAAGCCATTTCAAGACGGGGAATTGTTAAAAGAATCTTTTCTAGCTGGTGCTGATTCCCTTTTTGAAGGAGATGCAAACAAACCAGACATTATCTTGGCAATAAAAAACTTGTAGCTATCTGATAATACAGGGTGATCCGCTTGGGTATAAATAAAATAAAAATGCTGTGAGAATCTACCGAGAAGTGATACAGCGCTCCTCTGTTGCACGTGTGGTCATAAAATGTGGGAGTTTGTAATAGGCTATGCCATCCGCTGCCAGACGTACGAGCGCCATCTGCTGTCAGACTTATGAGACATATACCAGTTTCGAAGATGGCGGCGAATGCACAACAATGTGCGAAGTGTGTCATTTGGTTTGCTAAGTTTGTGAGTGTGACAGCGGTACAGTGTGAGTTTCGCCGTGTGCATGGTTTCCGAAAACTCTTAAATACGACTCCATAGTGCAGTGGTACCGCATATTTGAAGAAACGGGGTCTATCACTAAACCACATGCAGGTGGTCGTAAGAATTAGCCTCTCGTTATGACCTCTGTCGTGTCCGGAAGGGGGGGGGTATGTTGAAGACTAATTAGGTTTGTCACAATCTACCATCTTTGTGGGCATTGTTTGCCAGATATTAAACTATACAATGTTACTACTTCCATTTCACATCATTTTTATTTTATCCATACCCAAACGGATCATTCTACAGTCACAAGGCGGATATAAGCACTCTCAAATGACATTCAGGTTCAACTGAAAAGTGATTTGGAAAGATGCTGTGAAAAAAACTATATAGGGCTATGGGTTGATTGCCTGTGCCCTCATCCGTTGGAAATTTCCAACAGACGTCAGTGGAGGGTTACCGACAAAAGCCCTATGTTTTTTCGTTAGAGAGTTATGAATATGTAGGTTTTTAAAGGACCTTTTTATATTTAAGTGATTACGGTAATTCTAGCGTCGGGATTTGCGCGACGTACAGTATACTAGAATGAAAATAATTTGCCTCACCTTATTTTTGTTGGGTCTTTGTTTGCTTCGATGTAGGGCGTTACGATCATTTCGGTGTAGGGCCGCCACGATCGAGTTTCGCGGCGAATTTACTTAAGGTAATTAATATAGGCAGTCACTATATAAACCCCTGAAGGAATAGGCCTATCCTTTTATAGTCTTAGGTTTTATATTATAAGGAATTCACTCAGAACTAGAGGGAAAGACATCCTCCCAGTTTAAAGCTTCGCTGTAACATAAACAGCCCTGAGAGCCGTTCCTTGGTTCTGGTGTATTATTTGCCGAACTAGCATATTTTGTTGGTCTACCTTTGGTAGACTAAACAATAAATTGGGTTTTCTTGTTGCTATGTGGGCTGATTCATACATACAGGTTCTTTGTACGTATGGCAATTCAATTATTTCATTCCCAATAGGCTATGTCGCCAATCCCGAGGCAATTTTGTATAGATATTTAATTCAATTAATTAATAATTTATATTTAATTATGAAATAAATGTACCACATATGATACCATGTTGTGAGCGCGTATAGTTTTTCCATATACTGGGGGGGGCCGGAGAAAAATTTGTATGTTATAGATCAAAATTTTTTGATAAACTGTGTAAAACATGTGAAATGGATGAAAAGAATGAAGTAGAAATTTAGGAAGAGAGAGGTTACTCAAGACCTATTCAAATATGAAAGTTCAAGAGGCCAACTTCTCCAGTTTAGTTAAAGTTATGTCAATCAGTTTGACTCCCTTTAGGTATAGGAAATTTATGGGATTAAAGTAAAGTTATTAAGCATTTTAACTTTGCTCAGTTTGTGTAAGTTTTATAAGTCACCAGTCTTAATTTTTTCTTGTAAAAGTTTTCTGGCTTTCAAAGCAGTCTTTCTTTGAGGCCTGTCTGGTTTAGTCTGAGTTACATCAGGCACATTGAGAGATTCCTCCCCAATAGTATCCTGATCCATCCTTTGGGGTAATGGTTCTAATTTAGCCCCACACTCCAAAGGATATAGTAATGTGATATCTCTGGTGGTTCACCAGTTGCTGTTTTCAGTTTTACAACCCTGGTAACTTCGTCTTCACCAGTTTTGAGTTCCAAGACTTTTCCCATTGACCAATGTTGTCTTGGTGTCTTGTCATGTATCAACACAATGTCCCCAATTTTGACTGAATCATTCCAACTTTGTTTTGTTAATTGTTTATGTCTTTCTCTAAGACTTGTTAAGTATTCTTCTCTCCATTTTGTTATAAATTGAGTCTTGATTTGTGTCAAATGTTGGTATTTTGTGTTGAGTTCTTTGTGTCCTATTTCCCAATCTGGATCCTCTGTACTGTTATGTTCAGATTCTGGTAACATGTTTACTGTTTCTCCCTTAATTAGGTGGTTTGGTGTGAGAGGTTCTGGCTCATTAATACCATCTCCCACATAAGTTAATGGTCTGTTGTTGACAACATTTTCAATTTCTGACAGAATAGTCATGAGTTCAAAAAGTTGTAGATGTTTTGTCCCAATAGTCTTTTTAAGGCAGTTCTTTACAGTTTGTATGTTTCTTTCCCAAATTGAACCATACCATGGTGTATTAACAGGAATGTACTTCCAGGTTATGTTGTGTTTGGTTAAATGAGTTTGTACTGTTTCACTGTCACAAATCTGATGAATAATTCTTTCACCAGATTTGAAGTATGTGGCATTGTCTGACCATATAGTTTTGGGTACAGAATTGTGTGCACAAAATCGTCTGAAAGCAGCAATAAAAGCTTCTGCTGTCAGATCTTCTACTATGTCTAGACATATGGCACGTGTGGCAGCACAGGTGAAGAGTACAATGTACACTTTGTATTCCTTTGAATCCATTTTGTCTCCAAAACTCACATTTACCGCTCCAGTGTAGTCAATACCCGTGGTTTCAAATGGCCGAGTAAATGTTACTCGTTCCACAGGTAGGTCTGGAGGGCTTGGGGTCTTAAAGGGTCGTGAATGGATACGTTTACAAGGAATGCATGTGTTTAAAATTTTCTTTGTTTCAGTTCTACCCTTTGGTAGCCAGTAAGTTTTTCTCAGCTCTGTCAGGGTTTGTGGGACTCCCATGTGGTGTATTTTGTTGTGGGTATCCCTGATGATGAGTTTTGTGAAGTGATTTCTCCTTGGAAGAAGAATTGGGTGCTTAGAGTTGTAAGTCAAAGTTGACTTGTTAAGCCTTCCTTTACACCTTATCAGACCCTCTGTATCCAGGTACAGATTTAGATCCATGACAAGTGAAGGAATACCTTTGTTTAATGTGCTACTGGACCTAAGATACTTCAACTCCTTGTCAAATTCTGAAGCTTGTATCTGTTTGAGCCAGTATTTTGTTGCAGTTTCTGTTAAGTTAGAAAAGGCTTTCTGAGGACAGTGTTTGAGAAGGTAGCTATTGACAAACTTGCAGCAATAGACTGTAATTCTCAAGAGTTTGTTTAGGTCTGAATAAAGGTGATAGTCAAATATAGGTTTGTCCTCAGTGATCTTTTCAGTTGTTGTAGAGTTGAGTGTGAGGTTAACTACTTTGGCTGGCCAAAGATCCTCACATGTTAGCCATTCGGGCCCTTCATACCAGATTTTATTTGTTTTCAACAGCTTGTAAGAGAGCCCTCTTGTCAAAAAGTCTGCAGGATTCTCTTTTGTTTTTATGTACCTAAATTTGATACCAAGGTTTGTGTTTGCAGTTTTGATTTCTGTTAGTCTGTTTTTCACAAATATTTTTGCAAGAAGTTGTATCTGTGTTGGTCACCCATGTTAGACAAATTTGACTGTCTGTCCTTAAGTAAATGTTTGTTATGTCAACTTCTTTATACACTTGTGAAAGAAAGTCTGCTGTTTTAACTCCCAATGAGACAGCTAATAATTCAAGTTGTGGTACAGTTTTCTTTTGGTTTAAGGGTGCCACTTTTGCCTTTGAATAAACCAAGTTACTTTCATTTTCACTTGTTAAATAGGCACAACACCCTTAGCTTGTGTGCTGGCATCTGTAAAAATGTGTAGTGTTTGCGATTTCAATCTGTAGCCAGCACATCTTGGTACGTAGATGTCTTGAACTTTGTTCAAGTCTGTGGCTAATTTTTTCCAATGAAGTTGGTCTTCCACTGAAAGTGGTTCATCCCAATCAATTTTCTTTTTCCATAAGTCTTGCAAAAGGGTTTTGGATCTTATGGTTGCTGGTAAATATAATCCAATGGGGTCGAAAATTTTGGATGATTCTGAAAGCACTTGTCTTTTTGTATCGGCATTTGGATTTAAGTTATAACTCTTTGTGCAAAGAGTGTCATCGTGTTCGGAATTCTGTTTTAAAAACCAAAGCATTCCAAGTGTTTTCGTGTAATTGTTTGGTTCAATGTTCCCATTGTTGTCTTTTGTTATTTGTTCATTTAATTTAGGAGAATTAGAAAGAGTTTGTACTGTATTCAAACCTCCTACCACTTCAGACTAGTCAATACCCGTAGTTTTAGTGGAGTAAATTTACTCCTCCACAGGTAGATCTGGAGGGCTTGGGGCTTTGAATCCTGTACTGTTTTTGTGTTGTTTGGCCTATGGCCAAGGGAGGCCACAAGACCCTTTTTGTTTGGTCTCTGGCCAAAGGAGGCCACAAGACCCTTGTTGTTTGGTCTCTGGCCAAGGGAGGCCACAAGACCAATGTTGTTTGTTGGGCTGGCCAAGGAGGCCACAGCCCTTGATGAATTGTTGGGCTATGGCCAAGGTAGGCCACAGCCCTTGATGAATTTGTTGGGCTATGGCCAAGGTAGGCCATCAGCCCTTGATGAATTTGTTGGGCTATGGCCAAGGTAGGCCATCAGCCCTTGATGAATGTTGGGCTATGGCCAAGGTAGGCCATCAGCCCTTTGATGAATTTGTTGGGCTATGGCCAAGGTAGGCCAAGGCCCTTTGATGATTTGTTGGGCTATGGCCAAGGGTAGGCCATCAGCCCTTTGATGAATTTGTTGGGCTATGGCCAAGGTAGGCCAAGCCCTTTGATGATTTGTTGGGCTATGGCCAAGGTAGGCCAAGCCTTTGATGAATTTGTTGGGCTATGGCCAAGGTAGGCCATCAGCCTTTGATGAATTTGTTGGGCTATGGCCAAGGTAGGCCATCAGCCTTTGATGAATTTGTTGGGCTATGGCCAAGGTAGGCCATCAGCCCTTTGATGAATTTGTTGGGCTATGGCCAAGGTAGGCCATCAGCCCTTTGATGAATTTGTTGGGCTATGGCCAAGGTAGGCCATCAGCCCTTTGATGAATTTGTTGGGCTATGGCCAAGGTAGGCCATCAGCCCTTTGATGAATTTGTTGGGCTATGGCCAAGGTAGGCCATCAGCCCTTTGATGAATTTGTTGGGCTATGGCCAAGGTAGGCCATCAGCCCTTTGATGAATTTGTTGGGCTATGGCCAAGGGTAGGCCATCAACCCTTTGGAGTAGAGTAGTTTGTTTGTACGTGTCACTGTCTAACCATATAATTTTTGGCACAAAATTATGTGCACAGAATCAGAGCGCAGCAATAAAAGCTTTTACTCTCCGATCCTTGGTTATGTTTAGACAGGTTGTTGTGTTTGAGACACATGAAAGAGTAGTGTGTGTGTGTGTGTGTGTGTGTGTGTGTGTGTGTCATTCCTCCGAATCCAGTTGGTCTTCAAAACTTGGATTCACCACTCCAATGAATTAATACCCGTAGTTATGAATGAGTAAATGTTGTGTATCCTACAGGTAGGTCTGGAAGGTTTTGGGGTTTTGAAGGAATCCAATCTGTTTGCAAGGAATGTATGTGTCTGTTAATGAAATCTGTTGTGTTTCTTCTTTTAAAAGAAGAATTGGATGTTTGAAGTCGTATGTATATATTTATATACTGTACCGTACGTATGTGTGTAAATGTGTGTATTTTGTTATAGGGTTTTATTTTTGGGTTTTGGGTTAGGTTAATCAATTTGGCTGAGTAAAGACCCTCAAACGTTGCATTTGAGACCCTTATATCAAGCCTTTTCTGTAATAGGTTGTGCCTATATGTCAAATAGGACTTGAAATAGGTAGGGCCTATATGTCAAATAGGACTTCGGAATAGGTTGGGCCTATATGTCAAATAGGACTTGGTATGCCTATATGTCAAATAGGACTTCGGAATAGGTTGGGCCTATATGTCAAATAGGACTTGAAATAGGTTGGGCCTATATGTCAAATAGGACTTCGGAATAGGTTGGGCCTATATGTCAAATAGGACTTAGAATAGGTTGGGCCTATATGTCAAATAGGACTTGGAATAGGTTGAGCCTATGTCAAATAGGACTTGGAATAGGTTGGGCCTATGTCAAATAGGACTTGGAATAGGTTGGGCCTATATGTCAAATAGGACTTAGAATAGGTTAAATAGGACTTGGTGTGCCTATATGTCAAATAGGACTTCGAATAGGTAATGGTTGGGCCTATATGTCAAATAGGACTTCGAATAGGTAATAGGTTGGGCCTATATGTCAAATAGGACTTGGAATAGGTTGGGCCTATATGTCAAATAGGACTTGAAATAGGTTGGGCCTATATGTCAAATAGGACTTCGGAATAGGTTGGGCCTATATGTCAAATAGGACTTGAAATAGGTTGGGCCTATATGTCAAATAGGACTTCGGAATAGGGTCACGAATAGGTGTTAGGTGGGTGTAGGTTTGAATTCGTGCAATTGCTTTAGGTCTTTGTGATGTTACAGATCTGAGTCGAATTTTGTGATGTTACAGTTCGAGTCGAATTTTGTGATGTTACAGTTCGAGTCGAATTTTGTGATGTTACAGGTTTGAGTCGAATTTTGTGATGTTAATGAGTCTTATGAGTAAGTTAAATTGCTGGAATAAATTTTATAACCTACACCACAGGTTCAATTATAAATTTATTGTTTTTAATTAGGATAGGCCTTGAGTGTAAAGAGTAAGGCCTACTTTAAGAGGTAGGCCTATTATGTAAGGTAAAGTTAGATGGGCCTACTAAATAGGCCTATTTGTTGGGCCTACCAAGTAGGCTTATGTTTGGGCCTATTATTTTATAGGACCTCAAATGAGTTAAGCCTGTTAAATTAACAAGGCTTAGTTTTGAATTTGAAGAGTAGGACCTATTAAATAGGCTTAATGTTGCGGGCCTATTATTTTTAGGACCTAAAATAAGTTATGCCTGTTAAATGAACAAGCCTTTATTTTCGGTTAGTGTAAAGGTAAAGGGATTGGTTCCCAGTTTTAGGCCACCATATGAAAAAACTATAGTGGGGTTACGGTTGAAATTGGGGTTAGGCCAATGAGGTAAGCCTAGCCACTGCGTGTCAGTGTAAATTGTAGAGGGGTTAGTTCCCCATACACAGGCCACCATATGAAAAAAACTATATAGGGCTATGGGTTGATTGCCTGTGCCCTCATCCGTTGGAAATTTCCAACAGACGTCAGTGGAGGGTTACCGACAAAAGCCCTATGTTTTTTCGTTAGAGAGTTATGAATATGTAGGTTTTTAAAGGACCTTTTTATATTTAAGTGATTACGGTAATTCTAGCGTCGGGATTTGCGCGACGTACAGTATACTAGAATGAAAATAATTTGCCTCACCTTATTTTTGTTGGGTCTTTGTTTGCTTCGATGTAGGGCGTTACGATCATTTTCGGTGTAGGGCCGCCACGATGGAGTTACGCGGCGAATTTACTTAAGGTAATTAATATAGGCAGTCACTATATAAACCCCTGAAGGAATAGGCCTATCCTTTTATAGTCTTAGGTTTTATATTATAAGGAATTCACTCAGAACTAGAGGGAAAACTTTATACGTCTTCCCTGTTTAAAGCGTTCGCTGTAACATAAACAGCCCTGAGAGCCGTTCCTTGGTTCTGGTGTATTATTTGCCGAACTAGCATTAATTTTGTTTGGTCTACTTCGTAGACTAAACAATAAATTGGGTTTTCTTGTTGCTATGTGAGGCTGATTCATACATACAGGTTCTTTGTACGTATGGCAATTCAATTATTTCATTCCCAATAGGCTATGTCGCCAATCCCGAGGCAATTTTGTATAGATATTTAATTCAATTAATTAATAATTTATATTTAATTATGAAATAAATGTACCACATATGATACCATGTTGTGAGCGCGTATAGTTTTTCCATAGATGCGTTTGGTTTTCAGTTCAGCTTGATAAATCCACAGACATAGCGGACATTTCTCAGCTGGCAGTTATGATAAGGATAGAACTTAGTGATCGCTCTGCAAAAGAAGAGTTTCCGAAATTATTGGCAATGAGAGGACGAACAAAAGGCGAAGATATTTATCACACGTTTAAAAACAATGTAAGGGAAATAAATATTCCTCTTCAAAAGTTATTTCCCATTACCACTGATGGGGCACCTGCCATGATTGGCAGAAACAATGGGTTCATTGCCCTTTGCAAGAACGATGACTCATTTTCACAGTCCATTTCTTATTATTATATCATGCACCAGGAAGCATTATGTACGAAACTGCTTCATTTTGGACACGTCATGGCTGTAACGAAAATAATCAACAACATTCGGGCGGCCACTTTGCAACACAGGCTTTTAAAGGCTCTTCTGCAGGATGTTCAGAGCGAGTATACTGATCTTATACTTCACACAGAAGTCAGGTGGCTAAGTAAAGGTAAAGTTCTTGTCAGGTACATAAGACTGATAGAAGAGATCAAGGATTTCCTGAAGGGCAGAAATGAACATGTAAAACAAATTTATGACAATTCTTGGTTATTGGACTTACAGTAGCTCTTCTTGTTGACTTAACCCAAAAGTTAAACGGTTTGAATCTTGAGCTTCAGGGTAAAGATAAGCATGTGACTTCATGGGCGTCGATTGCGGGGTGGACGTAGGAGACATGTCCCCCCCACTTTCGTGGATGAATTGCTATAAATGCTAACTAGCTATTAATGGCACCAAATAAGACGTTATATGTCTTATTATTTGCATATGCAAATGTAATAGGAATATTATAAATTATTGTCATGAACACCAGTGTATATTTATCATGGAATTTAGCGGTCAATTTACATTTTAATAAGTGCACGTAAATAGTATGGGTGCGTTGGTGGTGCTCTGAAATCCTGCCCCTGAAGGCCTTCGCATTCGTTGTGAGGGGGCCCCCTTACTTAAGTTCCTAACCCATTTATTGGGTCTCACAGGTCTTAATGAAGGGCATTTGCCCCTTGAGGGCCACCTACAGGGCCCCAGCCTCCTTGAAAAAATATTAAAAAGGATTCATCCTAACTTTCTTTCATGAGACAAAAGCAGACAAAAACGGAGTTTGACAATCAGTTTTGAACTTTATACCCTTACACTACTTCTTCAAGGTTAACTGATGCAAATACCACAAAAAACAATCAGGTTAAACATATTTTAAATAAAAAACAATTTCTTTGTTTAATATCTGCATTATAAAAAATAAAATGAAGGTTTATTTTAATTTAAATAAATTAATTTCTCTCTTTTTTAAGGGGAACTGACTTATTTTCATCCGATTTAAAACTCAAATACAATATCTTTTTATACATTCATAACACATGCTTAATTGTTTATTTACTTTTAAATATATAGTTTTCTGTTATTTACATCGCTATATACCATCACATTCACATGACATCTTCTGGAATGTGAACTAATAATTTTGCTGCACAACAAATTTCGTTATAAATTTGCGTGTGATAAAAAAATTTAACAACGTAAATTAACAACGTAATTTAAAAATTTTAATGACCTGATATTTGTATGTAATATTTTGTACTGATATTTAGGCTACACATTTCGTGAAACAACAAACGTAAATAAGCGAGATAATATAGCCATCCCCACCCTCTATTGTGTAATTATATATATATATATATATATATAATAAGTATAGGGTATTCTATTCATCAATAATTACAGGCCCATTGCTAACGCCTCTTGTTTCTCGAAACTAGTAGAGAGACTCTTGTTACTACACCACTTAAATGGTAACTTATGAACTAAATGAGTCTTGATTTTAAAAGGTCCCACTCAACTGATCTGTGTATCTATATACTTAATTATATTTAAATAGACTGGCAGTAATTAAACTATTTATAGCTGTTTTCTAGATATAAGTAAGGTATATGATAGAATGAACCACAATATTCTATTTACAAAACTAGAAGGCAGGGAAGTTCCCATATTAAATTTATAATAACAATACACAATGATGAAGTACAAGAATTTAAGTAATGGGGTCAAACCAGCTCCTTGACTGATGACTCAGATATAAGAAAATCTCGAAGCCTTTTCGTTAAAGCGAATATTATTATAAGTAGCTTCCGACTCTGTACAAGTGAAGCTAAAGAAGCTCCCTTTCTGCAGTAATATATACGGACATCAACTTTGGATGGCTTAGAAAAAAGGTTCTAGCAGAACCCTAAATTTGCAATCAAAAAGATCTTTTAGCCTGCTACATAAATTACCCCGAGATGCACAGTTCCGCAAATGCTTGCTACCCACAATGAGCATCCCTGAGATAACAAGACTACAGTCTAATGCAACGAAATAAAAAATCAACTATACCAATTATCCAACCTATTTACCAATCCTCCGTACGTCTTCTAAACTATGGAATTCATGGTACGAAAACGTCTGATTGTAACTCAACTTAACTTTGAAATTACTGTATTATTTCTCATTAATTGTATATATTTCTATCCTTAGTATGTGATTTGTCATTGTATTATTAATATTTGTCATGGATAATGGTATGCCAATAAACTTATTCATCTTCATTTTTCATACAAAACAGTCAAATAAATAAGCAAGTATGCCTTAAATTTCCATCTTGTTCCATTCAGCTAAAGAAAACGACTAATGACTTTTTTGGTGGCATCTCTGTTATTTGTGTGATTCTTTCCGAATTATCAATCCGTATATGTAAAATACTGGGTCAAGGGACTAACAACTTCAATACAACTACATTTCGCATCATCGGTAAAGATTAATTTATTTAACCTCGTATTAGCTATGCATAATCAACTCTTACCTCGAAGCAAAGAAACGTACAAGTTATATTTCTAGTCGACCAATGTGACTGGTTTCTGTTGTCAGTTTTTGTACAAAAGGCAATAAAGAAACTTTACAATCACAATATATGTACATATTTAACCATACTCTTTTTATGCATGTACAGTATTTAATACCTAAACCTTTGATAACTAGTCACGTATATTTGCGTGTCATGTCTAAAGACTTGTAATATATATATATATATATATATATATATATATATATATATAGCATAACAATATTAAAACCTCATCACTAAATATATTCTCTTTTTAACTCAACTAAAAAACGAACCTGTAAGCTTATAATCTACTTAGTGTTTAAAAATCAAATTGATAAAGACGCCATTAACTAACGCAAACAGATTCAGCTAAGAATAATAGAAAATTAATTCAAGTGGGGTTGAAATCGAACCTTCAACCTCTTAACCCTGATCAAAAATTTTTTAAGAGAACTTTGAGCAACAACGAAAGAAGAATTTTCTCTTTGAGCCTAAATTTTAAGCTACCAAACTTTAAGATAAATTATTTTAAACACTTTTTATCATTTGAAAAACTTTTTCATAGTTTAAAAACGAATCCTAATAGTTGACGATACCAAATTTTCCCCATTAACCCTATCCTTTCTGCCTACATCACCATAAATAAATGTTTTTTTATATTCTATAAATTTAAAACATCACTTGTAAGCAATGAGGATTAGCATCGTTGACTTAATATAATTTCTCTTCATTAGTTTACTATTCCACATTTTCAACAGCTTGCCGTAATTATGCAAATGAAAATTGACAGATTTTCTTACTTTTTCTATATTTAATCGTACAAAAAGGAAGATATCTTTCCTAAATTGTTTTACAGCTGATTTTCGCTTATACTATTACTAGGTGCTTCTCTTGAGTGTTCAGTCGGCCAACATACTAGGGCTATATTTTCTTTGGTACCGCTTTTCCATGGCTGATATATCCTGATGAAATCTTTCACTATGCCCGTCGCTGACAGGGCCCAGGTTTGATGCGAAGTAGTCCAGGTGGGAGTACAGAAACTGCATTTTCAAAGATATTACACCCAGGGCTTTGTAAGCAATAAGCATTTGCTCCATTAGGGAAACATATTTTCTGATTTGTCGATGCCGAGGAAATTCGTAGTCACCTCTTTAAAAGCTTTCCACGATGTTCTTTTAGCTTCATTCAACTCTCGTCAAATGCAGTTTCTTTCATCAGTTCCCTGATCTGTTGGAGGCCCACAAAAATTTGAGGAATGTCCACTTATCTTCGTTAAACAGAAGTATCAATTAGTCGAGTGAGCTCTTCGTTCTCTCCATAACATTGGGACCGATTTTATATATATATATATATATATATATATATATATGTTATGATGTAAATATGCAGTACACTTAATTATATATATATATATATATATATATATATATATATATGTAGTAGTGTAGTGTCCCCAAATTAAAGGCCGGCAGGGGATCTATTCATCACTGAAGGAAAATTGCTTGGTTGTCAGGAGCCAAGACTTTTTAACCAGTTTCTAAACAACCACAGGATCGTCACAGCAGTCAAAGTTAATCTTCAAAAGAAGACTAGATGCTTAGCCCAGTAATGTAGCAGATGAGCCGGATGTACCTGGCTATACATGGCTGAGAGTGCAAGAGAACAAATCGCTCAATCATCAGGCCTAGAGGCAAGCCCCCCACCACCCCAAGCACTGTCCGATTGTCTGTGAAGAGACCAACCCACGGAGCTGCTACGAGATTGCGAGGTATATATATATATATATATATATATATATATATTTATATATGTTACTTTATGTAGTTCGAACGACGGTTCAGGATCGACCTGCTGATGGCCCCTCTGCAGCACCCCGGCTCATTTATATATATAATATATATATATATATGTTAAAATTTGAATATACACATATGAGCGTGTAACGATATAGTATGAGCCTTTACAAACAATTATACGACGCTATAAAAAATAAATAAATAGATAAATATAAATAAAAAGGTAGACGGAAATGGAACGATTTGAGAATCTCCCCGACAAGATCCACTTACGAATTTATGAGTTATACATCTACTAGAGTTTCTGGTAGGATGATGGCTTCATACTCTTTTACAATGTATATTTGAGAATAAAGGGGAGTCATTCTAGCGTAAACACCCAAAAACCGCACAGCAGAGATCACCCCTACAAACAGATGACATTTTTGTAGAGGTCTAAACTACATGAACAAGCAGGAGCCCCCAAATAAAAGTTCACATACTTCATGCTCGTAGAACCATGTAGTTTTTATAATGCTAATACATGAATGATAACACTGGGAAACAAATTTCAACTTCTTGTCTATTGAATTAGATTTGACAGTTAGTTCTAGGTAATTTGGGTGCGCTGAGCACGAATTTTTACTCGGTTTTGCTCTATCAGGTCCTGATTTTGCTCAACACCCCTCCTCTTTCGTCGTATTCATAAAAAGGTTTTTTTCTCAATACTCGCTAAGTCTTTTTGCAGTTACACATTATGCAACTAGGTTTTTATCTAGGTATTTGTACCTATTGTTATGGTATTGTTGTATTATGTATATTTTTATATGTAACACCCTAAAAATATTTTTAATTTGTCATTTTTAACCCATTTTAATATTAGTAAATTAAGCTAAAAATATCATAGAATTCTAAAATTTTCTCGAGCGTTCCTGTTCTCTGTAGAGTATTCTAGAGGGACAACTAAAATATATAAAAGCGACTCGTTTCCAGAGTTAATCAGTCAATTCAATCAGTCAGTCAGTCAGTCAGTCAGTTGAGTTAGTTAATTAAGTTTGGGCATTAACATAATTTTGAATTGGCATATGATTTAGTGAGTAATTTTGTCATCGTGATTTAATATAGTTGATTTAATTAGACGTAATTTATATGTACCTACTCATCCGTGTTTCTAGTTTAATTTCATAGATTGTAAGTACCTATTTCATAATAAGTACCTATTTAAACTAATTTTTGTGTTTATATTTCAGATTTTCTTAAATTTATATGAATTAAGGGCTTTAAATACCCTTACAAATTGGCAGAACAATCAAGCAATATGTCATCAAGCACTAGAAAGTTCAAGTGCAAAAACAACCCTGATTCCTTCTGTTATATATGTGGAAATTTTACACTTCCACATCAACGAGCAAATATAACTGACTTCGTAAAAAGAGCTTACTTAGCTTATTTTGGCATAAAACTGGGGGACCAAGATAAATCGTGGGCTCCACATAAAGCCTGCACTATATGCATTGAAAGACTGCGACATTGGACGAAGGGTTCGGATTCAAAAATGCCTTTTAGAGTTCCGATGGTAAGTTTATGATTTCATAAAACTACGTAATTTAATCACTAGTATACTGTAACTTACCTAAATGTAATTGTAACTTAGGTACATAAACAAAAATTTACAGAAAATGTTTATAAGAATCTCAAATATTGCATAAGGTTGAAACACATAGAAATGTTAAATGTTTGGGTGATAACTTTTGATAAAATTCATAAAAACAAGTCTCTCGTCGCTTTTGTTAACGCTTTACAATTTTTTGTCCATATCAGGTGTGGCGAGAGCCTACTAACCACGAGACCGATTGCTACCTTTGCTTTGTCAAGACTTCGGGCTTCACTAAGAAAAAAAACATTGTATCGAGTACCCAAATTTCG
Source organism: Bathynomus jamesi (assembly GCA_023014485.1). Lineage (NCBI taxonomy): Eukaryota > Metazoa > Arthropoda > Malacostraca > Isopoda > Cirolanidae > Bathynomus > Bathynomus jamesi. Next base: position 550,427 of record JAJOZX010001188.1, on the reverse strand, counting down.
ACACCGCGATACGACCTGTGCTACATTCAAATGAGATCCCCATTCCAAAATTTAAGGGTCTGCCAACTCAAGAATTAGTTGAAGATGTTCCTGAAAATATTGTTATGCACTTTGAGGGGTCAGACACCGATTTTGACCCCAGCGTATTTGAAAGTCAAAACGATCCGCAAAAGTTTAACCAGGCCGAGTTGAATGATCTTGTAAGGGATCTAAATTTGCCAAAAAAGGCTGCGGAAATTTTAGCTTCAAGACTTAAAGAGAAAAATTTGCTTACTTCAAACACATACATTTCATTTTACAGAAAAAGAGAAGAACTTGTTAAATATTTTAGAACAGAGGATAGTTTAGTATATTGCTGCGACATAGTTGGTTTGTTAAAGAAGATGGGGGTTGAGTCTTACGATGCAAATGATTGGCGCTTGTTTTTAGACAGTTCGAAAAGAAGTCTTAAGTGTGTGTTGTTGCATAATGGCAATCTATACGGCTCGATACGATTGGGCACTCAACAAAATTAAAAGAAAAGTATGAACATATAGAAAAGGTTTTAAATCTTATCAAATATAGGGAGCACGAGTGGATCATATGTGTTGACTTAAAAATGGTTAATTTTCTGCTAGGACAACAAGGAGGGTATACTAAATATCCCTGCTTCCTTTGCTTATGGGACAGCAGAGCCAAGGAAGAACATTATTTCAAACAAATCTGGCCAGCACGAACATCACTTACTGTCGGAGAAAAAACGTAATTAATCCACCTTTAGTGAGCAGAGATAAAATCATATTTCCTCCTCTGCATATAAAACTAGGCCTCATTAAACAATATGTAAAAGCTTTAGATACGAACGGCGAGTGTTTCAAATACATAACTTCAAAAATTTCCAAGTTTAAGTTATGAAAAAATCAAGGCGGGAATTTTCGACGGTCCACAAATAAGAACAATGATTAAAGACAGCAATTTTCCTAATGTCATGAATGAACGCGAAAAAAATGGCTGGTTCTCATTCGTGGACTTGATAGAAAACTTTTTAGGCAATTATAGGGCAGATAACTACGAAGAAATCGTAAAAAAACTTTTAAGGGACTACAAAGAGTTAGGTTGCAATATGAGCATAAAAATGCATTTTTTGAATAGCCATCTTGACCAATTTCCAAGTAATTTAGGTGATGTAAGTGACGAACAAGGGGAGAGATTCCACCAAGATATAAAAATTATGGAGGAACGGTACCAAGGCCGCTGGGATTCCCACATGATGGCTGATTACTGCTGGTGCTTGAAAAGAGACCTGCCATCAACAAGCAAATACGCTAGAAAGTCTTACAAAAGAAAATTTTTGCCACAGTGAAAGCTTCTATCTGTTTGTTTTTTATTTTAAGTCATTTCTATCGTTATAATGTAATTTTACTGTAGTTTGAACTGCTTGTATTCATGAAACTTGAAAAAAAATTTAACACATGACTTAATTTTTTAGTCCTAATTTGAAAAATCTGGAAAATGGCACATAGGCTGTCGACAAGAATCAGGACCTGATAGAGCCAAACCGAGTTGAAATTCGTATTCAGCGCACCCAAATTACCTAGAATCAAGTGTCAGATATCATTCAATAAAATACGTGTTGCCCAGTGTAATTTAACAGCCTGTTTTCGCGACTCTTTCTGTTTTTCCCTAAATTCTTCCACGTGTCTAAGTACAGTATATGCTGTGATAAACATTCTTTGACAAACTTTTCAATGCGGACATCCTATCGCTGGATGCATGTAAAATTCAAATTCGCTCACTTTTCACACATCTCTGTTGCATTATCACCCGGCTGAAGCATTTAGGACAGCGTTTTTCACGGATTAATGCGAGAGCACAGTGCATCCTCAAAATCATATTGTCAGAATTTACGAGTATATATAAACCTAAAACAAATAAATTCCATATAGGCTACTGCTGATCAAATAATAATCAAAACACTACAATACATAATGTTGTGAAACCTATAATACAATAAGTTTACAAATAGTTGCTAATTATAAGTAGGCTGACCATATGTACCGTTTTGAACGGGACAGTACTACGTTACCTAAATTTTTGTATGGGTTCTGTCACTGAAGAATAATTGTAAGCTCAATATGTTTATGTACTTACTTTTTCATGAATACAGAATATTACATAACCCCGTCCCTTTTTTGCCATCCCAATGTCCCGTTTTTGTCTCAAGGAAATATGGTCAGCCTAATTATAAGTCATCAAAATTTCAGTAAAATTAAACATGTACGAAATACTTCTCAAACTTTGAGTTTTTAAACTGCGTTTCACGGCATCATGCATCTTCTACAACACACACACACACACACACACATTAGCTTTCTGAGTTTGGTTCGACGTCTGTGAACCTCACCAAAGGTACACCTTTCTTAATGCACGAAGGCCACATTCATACTGAATACACCCTGGTGTAGGATTTATATTATCATTATGAAATGAAGTTCATTCCTAACTATGGTCTCAGAGTTAGATAAATGTTCTCAGTAGTAGCTAGGTGTTAGTAAAGTTATTTATATATTAATGAACTTCCTGATGATCAGATATTCTGTATCGTATTTTGTACCAAAATATAATTTTCCCTATCTCATCTATCTGAACTTAGCTTATAACAGGGTTTTGAAACCTTTATACAGATTTTGTTCGTGATTAGAAAGTGAAGTTAAAATACTCGTAGCTAAAAGTAAAAAATCTGGAAATATTTGTGAAGGAATGTTCATAGAAAATTGTAAAGCCAAACGCAAGCGCATTCTACCTAAAGGCGAAACTGACAGTTTTGGCATTGTTGTGCTCTCTCTCTCTCTCTCTCTCTCTCTCTCCTCTCTCTCTCTCTCTCTCTCTCTCTCACTTTCGTGAAATAATTTTTCATATATATATATATATAGTATATATGAAAATTATTTCACGAAAGTAACACGTGAAAATATTTATGATGAATAAAACCACGAAGGAAGGAAACACAAAATGGTGCTCAAGCGCTTTCGTCTTTTCGGACGTTCTGTGCAATTATTCCGCATTTGAAGAAGGTCAAGCTTGTCGTCTATCCTCTCGAGATGGCCCGGTGAAGTAGAGAGTTGGCTTCTTATACTCTCCACCTCACATAGCCAGGTAACCCTGGCTCATCTGGGTTTCTTCTGAGCCAGGCGTCTAATCTTTTGAAGATGTCCATCGCAACACCATTCGTGTTCCTTAGTTCCTTGGGCAGGTTAAACATTCTTGGTCCTTTCACAACAAGGCTATTTTCCTTCAGGATTGGGGATGTTCCCTGACTAGCCATTGATTTGGGAAACGACACAGCCTTCCTTTTCTACTTTCCGCTGTTGTTTGGTGGGTTATAGGATTCAGAGTAATATTGGAGGGCAGTTTCCCATTATTTTCCAAGTGTAAATAATTGATGTAGCTCTCTCTTCTTTCCAGTGAATATGGGTTTAATTCGCGTAACTTTCCCAGTAATTAGGTTCTTTGCACCCATTGATCTTAGCTGTGAAGCTTCTCTGAACTCCTTCTAGCTGACTATCTCTTTTTTATATGGGGTTGTTAGGACCGAACAGCCACCCAACTTCCGTATGATCGCATATTCAACACGAGTAAGCGTTTTATTCCTATTCCTTTTTTAAAGGCTCACAGTATCTGGCCAGTTATTCTTTTTGCTATGTTACTGCTATCTTATTTGTGTTTAAAATTTCGTGTGTATATATATATATATATGTTCACCACCACATTGGCTTTCCTTCCATTTCACTGACATCGCTGGTGACTAGCTTACAATTTTCTATCCTAAATGACCTAAAGCAGATTGTACAGCAACCCTACTCGTATCCCCGTTCGCCTTGGAGAGAGGCCCAACATCTGAATCATTCCTTACCTCTCATCCTTCTTCTTACCTGTGAAACTTTTCCCTCCGTTGGCACCTCGACCACAATCTTATATCGTTTCCTGTCCTAGCGATTCAATACGTCTTTTGGATCCCTTTGCCTTTGGAATCCCTTTGGTACTTCAGTGTCACTGATTGGGAGACCTTAGGCAGTACTTCCCTGATTTTTCATGGAATGACTACTGCTTCCGTGACCGGGGCCCTTCTGAGCGTGCTGAGCGCATCACAGAGGTGATTCTCTCGGGCATGGAGGCGTACATCCATATTCTATTCCTACTACTAATGCAAAATAACATTGGTTTAAACTTAACTTTTCTAATGCTATTCGCAACAGAGAGGAGGCTTTCAGAGGCTACCGTAGCCATCCAACTCCTGACTCATTCAGCTTATATTTCTGCCTGGAGTCGTGAAAAATCTGTTCTTCGACTCGCCAAAAATTCCTTAAACGACAAAAATGTGAAAATCTATCAAATTCTAATTCTTCTCGTTCTTTCTGGCATCTAGCTCAGAACCTCTCAACAACTTACGTTTCTTCTTTCCCTCCTCTTTTCAATTCCGACGGCCCACATGCCGTCTCTTCCTGCCAAAGCTGAACTCTTCGCTCAAACTTTCGCTTACAATTCAACCTGGACGATTCCGGTGCTGTTCCTCCATCTCCTCCCTCCTCTGACTTTGTTATGTCTGAAATTAGAATCTCTTCTAAGCTGTTTTCCTGCCCTATCTTGGGCCAACTCTCGGAAGCGTATGGTCCTGATGGTATTCCTCCTGTTCTTAACAGCAGTGCTTCTGTGCTGACACCCTGCCTAGGCAAACTCTTCCGTCTTTGCCTCTCATCCGGTACTTTTCCTTCCTGCTGGAAGTTTCATTCAGCCTGTCCCAAAGAAGTGTGACGGTTCTCAACCTCCAACTATCGTCCAAGTGCTTTGATTTCTTCTCTTTCCAAAGCATCTGAATCTAGCCTTATTAGGAAGATTCTTAAACACCTTTATTCTGAAAAAAGATCGTCATTATGGATTCCGCAAGGGTCGCTCTACGGTCGATCTTCTTGTGTATCTCTCTGACTATTTGTCATCCTCCTTTTGGGATTTCAGTGAAGCTTTTTCTCTTGCGTTAGACCTAACAAAAACTTTTGCTAGAGTCTGGCACAAATCTTAAATTTCCAAACTTCCCTCCTTCGGTTTCTCCTTTCTACATATTCCTTCATCTCTAATTTCCTTTCTAGCCGATCAATAGCTGCGGTTGTAGATGGCCACTGTTCTTCTCCTAAAGCTATTAACAGTGGTGTTCCTTAGGGTTCTGTCCTGTCACCCACTCTTCTCCTTTTATTTTTAATGATCTTTTAATTCGCACTTCCTGTCCTATTCAATCCTATGCCGATGATTCCACTCTTCACTCTCTCCACCCGCTTCCCAAAGCGTCCCTCTCAACAGCCACTCCATGATTCGCGTAGTACGACTATGGAGCACCTGACCACTGATCTTTCTGCTATCTTTGATTGGGGAAGAGAAAACCTTGTGGTTTTCGATGCCTCAAAAACTCAGTTCCTCCATCTGTCTGCTCGTCACAATCTTCCACACGTTTATCCCTTTGCCTTCAACAACACACAACTCAATCCTTCCTCTTTTCTTAACATCCTTAGCGTTTCCTTTTCTCGTGATCTTTCCTGGAAAGAATACATATACTCTCTTTCTTAAACAGCTTCTAAGAGGATAGGTGTACTCTATCGCCTCCGCAGTTTCTTCACCCCCACTCAGTTGCTGTCTCTGTACAGGGGTCATGTTCGCCCCTGTATGGAGTATGCTTCTCATGTGTCGGGTGGTTCAACCACACAGCTGTGCTTGACATGGTGGAATGAGAGACTTTTCGTCTCATCAGTTCCCCGCCTCTTACTGATTGTCTTCAATCTCTCTCTCTTAGCCGCAATGTTGCTTCACTCTCTCTTTATTATCGCTATCGTAACGGACATTGCTCTTCTAAATTCTAAAACTTCATGCCTCCTCCCTTAAGGAGAGCACGCAGTACCAGACTTTCTACACCTTCTCATTCCTTTTCTGTTTAACTAGTTAATACAAGGGTTAATTGGTATTTTCAGTCTTTCATCTACTCAACCACTGAAATCTGGAACAATCTTCCTCAATCCGCCTTTCCTCCTGTCTATGACCCCCCCCCCCTCATCTTTCAAACGCAGCGTGTCTAGGCATCTCGAAAATCCCGGACGTTGATTTTGGCTCTCTTCTTCTATGGGAGAGGCACTTTTGCGGACATTTGCCCTTGGCCCTTCCTTCCTGCATAAAAAAAAATATATATATATATATATATATACTTTACAATATCGAAATTTCCTATGAACATTCCTTCACAAATATTTTCCAGATTTTTTACTTTTAGCTACGAGTATTTTAACTTCACTTTCAAATCACGAACAAAATCTGATACAAAGGTTTCATAAAACCCTGTTATAAGCTAAGTTCAGATAGATGAGATAGGGAAAATTATATTTTGGTACAAAATATAAAATACAGAATATCTAATCATCAGGAAGTTCATTAACATATAAATAACTTTACTAACACCTAGCTACTACTGAGAACATTTATCTGACTCTGAAACCGTAGTTAGGAATGAACTTCATTTCATAATGATAATATAAATCCTACACCAGGGTGTATTCAGTATGAATGTGGTCTGTGTGCATTAAGAAAGGTGTACCTTTGGTGAGGTTCACAGACGTCGAACCAAACTCAGAAAGCTAATGTTGTGTGTGTGTGTGTGTGTGTGTGTGTTGTAGAAGATGCATGATGCCATGAAACGCAATGTTTAAAAACTCAAAGTTTGAGAAATATTTCGTACATGTTTAATTTTATTGAAATTTTGATGACTTATAATTAGCAACTATTTTGTAAACTTATTGTATTATAGGTTTCACAACATTATGTATTTGTAGTGTTTTGATTATTATTTTGATCAGCAGTAGCCTATATGGAATTTATTTGTTTTTAGGTTTATATATACTCGTAAATTCTGACAATATGATTTTGAGGATGCACTGTGCTCTCGCATTAATCCGTGAAAAACGCTGTCCTAAATGCTTCAGCCGGGTGATAATGCAACAGAGATGTGTGAAAAGTGAGCGAATTTGAATTTTACATGCATCCAGCGATAGGATGTCCGCATTGAAAAGTTTGTCAAAGAATGTTTATCACAGCATATAGTTAGACACGTGGAAGAATTTAGGGAAAAACAGAAAGAGTCGCGAAAACAGGCTGTTAAATTATCATTCATGTATTAGCATTATAAAAACTACATGGTTCTACGAGCATGAAGTATGTGAACTTTTATTTGGGGGCTCCTGCTTGTTCATGTAGTTTAGACCTCTACAAAAATGTTAACTGTTTGCAGAGCTGGGCAGTATTTAAATACATTTGTATTTAAATACGTATTTAAATACATTTGTGTATTTAGAACTGTATTTATAAATACATTGTTTTTCATGTATTTAAATATAGTATTTAAATACTTTAATGAGTATTTAAATACAATGTATTTAAATACTCAAAATATAAAAATGTAAATACTTTTACTGGTTTAATACACGTTCTGTACTAACACAGTACGACGCGTCGACAGTGTAGTACAGCATGGTTCATGTTTCAACGTGTCACAGTTGTGTGCCACTCTTAGTCGAAAGTGGTTGATTTCTTTATCGTGTGCGTGTCATGGCTTCAACAAGCAAATCCGGTGAATCAAACAGTGATATATCTGCAGATAACAATTTAGTGCACCCTCTGTTTGATGGAAAATACTTTAAAATTAAATCTAAAGACGGTAATAAGGTAAAGTGCACCTGCTTGCTGTGTAAACACGAAGTCTCTGCTGCAAGCAATGCTACAACGAATCTGTACACTCATCTGAAAGTAAGTGTTTTTTAGACATCAAAAAAATATCTTGAAATTGACCGAATAATCGTACAAACGGCTCTGCCTTAAGTGGGCCTGTGTAACTAACTCGTTGCAATCAATCCAATTTGCGATGGAAAATTCATTGATGAAAAAGCTTTTAAAATCGTCTGATCTATCGAGTGGTGTATTTATTTCGAAATTCACCGTGTCCACTAAAGTAGAAATTTATCAAAACATGAATTAGTGAATGCATATGTTAAAATTTGTATGTATTTAAAATGTATTTACAAATGTATTTAAATACAATTGATGTATTTTGTATTTAGTATCTAAATACATTCGTAAAATGTATTTAGTATTTAGTATTTAAATACATTTCTCCCATGTATTTAGTATTTAGTATTTAAATACATTCAATGTATTTATTGCCCAGCTCTGACTGTTTGTAGGGGTGATCTCTGCTGTGCGGTTTTTGGGTGTTTACGCTAGAATGACTCCCCTTTATTCTCAAATATACATTGTAAAAGAGTATGAAGCATTCATCCTACCAGAAACTCTAGTGGATGTATAACTCATAAATTCCTAAGTGGGTCTTGACGGGGAGATTCTCAAATCGTTCCATTTCCGTCTACATTTTTATTTCTATTTATCTATTTATTTATTTTTTTCCAGCGTCGTATAATTGTTTGTTAAGGCTCATACTATGTCGTTACACGCTCATATGTGTGTATTCAAATTTTAACATTTTCTGCATATATATATATATATATATATATATATAAATGAGTCGAGGTGCTGCAGGTCGCAGGCTGCAAGTCGACCCTGAACTGTCGTTCGAACTCACATAAAGTAACATATATATATATATATATATACCTCACAACCTCGTAGCAGCTCCGTCCGTGGGTTGGTCTCTTCACAGACAATCGGACAATGCTTGGGGTGGTGGGGGGCTTGCCTCTAGGCCTGATGAATGAGCGATTTGTTCTCTTGCACTCTCAGCAATGTATAGCCAGGTACATCCGGCTCATCTGCTACCTTACTGGGCTAAGCATCTAATCTTCTTTTAAGATTAACTTTGACTGTTGTGACGATCCTGTGGTTCTTTAGAACTGGTTAAAAGTCTTGGCTCCCTGACAACCAAGCAATTTTCCTTCAGTGTTGAATAGATCCCCTGCCGGGCCTTTAATTTGGGGACACTACACTATATACAATATATATATATATATGTGTGTATATATATATATATTTATTTAATTAAGTGTACTGTGCATATTTACATTGTAACATATATATATCTATATATAATATATATTATATATATATTTATATATATATATATTATATATATATATATATATATATATATATATAAATTTATATAAAATTTATATATATATATTATATATATATATATATATAATATATATATATAATATTAGGAGAAATCCAATGACAAGGAGGAATGTAAATGCCATGAAAGTCTTCTTTAATGCGCAACGTTTCGAGCAATATGCTCATCATCAGGCTAGATAATAACAATATGAAATTAGAATCAATAAATAAATGTGAACAAGACAAAATAATTTCCATAAAACCTATTCAGTAAAAGCAAATTTAAAAAGACTAAAAGAAGAGGGTTAAATTCAAAGTATAAAAATTTACATATAAAATTAACCAGAAATTTAAAAAGCTATTTTAAATTACATATAGTAAATTTGAAATTAGTACACTGGAATAATTAACACTAATACAATGGAATAATTAACACAACGAACCTTTCAATGCTGGTTCCGAGGCACGAGTAATTTAAAACAAAACAAACAGGAAACAAGCTATGGGTTGGGCGGTTGGAGTTATAAGTTAGGGGAGGGGGGATTATAAAAAATTGGGGAGGGGGGAGGGGAGTTGGGGGGGGGTTTATAAAAAATTTAGAGGGACAGCTGAGGAATCCACGTTTAGAGAAGGGTCAATGTTTTAATATAAAGAGATTCCAAAATTCTAAGTGAGTTAGGACAAGAATTACAACCGAGAATTTTAAAATGATCTAAAGTGACATCAGTTTTACATTTTATACTGTGTTCCCGAATACTGGAGGCTTCTTTTTTATTTAAAGTTTTACCTGTTCGGCAACTTATTCCCATATGCGAATAAAATCTAGTCCTGAGGGAGCGCACGGTGCTGCCAATGTAAGTACCAAGGAGACACCTTGGGCAGGTAAATAAATATACAACACCGCTACGCAACGAATCAGGAGTTCGATCCTTCGCTGAGAAAAAGCTACCTAAAGACATTTTGTTAATAAATATAATGCGAAAATCAGTATGATAAAAAAAATTTCTTAACAATTTGTAAATTTAAGTTTAAATTCTTATTCATGGGACCCATTTCAGGTACCAGGAAATATTTTATATCTTAGGCACTGAAATACAGGAAAGTTGAGGGCTATAAACATTATTAAGAAAGATCTTATTAGTTTATCTACATATTGAACAGGAAAAACTATTATTGGTAAAATATGATCTTAAATTAAATTCATCGTTTAGTAAGGTAAAACTAGAGGTCAAATTATATCCTCTGAACAAGAGAGTTTTAATACACGACATCTTATAGTTAAAATCAGTAAA